>PVLC010002053.1:0-80785 GCA_004027655.1 Graphiurus murinus
AAAAAAAAAAAAAAAAAAAAAAAAAAAAAAAAAAAAAAAAAAAAAAAAAAAAAAGCCCACCAAGAGCTATGTGCATACAGGTCCCAATCACTGTGAACTAAAATAAGAGGTGAGACTATACCGCACCAATAAAAGTAAAATAATAATAATAGTAATAATAATAATAATAATAATAACAAAGAAAAAAGAAAAGAACCCCCCCCCAAAAAAAAGAGATAAAGAAATTAGAACACATAGGGAGATAGCAGAGAGTCACACAAAAAGAAAACAAGATCTTATAAACAGACAAAAAGGAGGTGGCCATCTACAAACCAAGGACAGATGCCTTGGTAGAGGCCAGCCCTACTAGCATACTCACCTGGGACTTGCAACCTGGAGAACTGTGAGAGTTCACTAAACCTGTACTATTTGTTTAGGAAGGCTTAGCTAACTAGTATACCTTCTAAGGCCATAGCACAATGGGTAAACAGATAAAGTTTTAGAAATAATCTGTTAAAGATGATTTCATTAATCTATAGTTTTCCTATTATTTATTTATTTATTTATTTATTTATTTATTTATTTATTGTGTGTGTGTGTGTGTGTGGTACTGGGGATTGAACCCAGGGGCATTCTACCTCTGAGCTGCACATCTAGCTCTATTTGTATTTTGAAACCTGGTCTCACTAAGTTGCTGAGGGCTTCACTAAATGGCTGAGGCAGACCTGGAACCTGTAATACTGCTCTCTCAGCCTTTCAAGTACTAAGATTTTAGGTGTGTGCCTCCACACCCTGCTTTATTTTCCTTTGATGTAAATTTTGTCTACTACATTGGTAGAATTTGCTTATCATTACCTAGACAGCCATAAATTCTGAGACCTGGACATATAGATATTTTCAGAAGGCCTAAATTAATGGATTGTTACACAAATACTCAGAATACTCAATTTTGGCACACAAATATAACTTTTTTTGTCATTCTTATTTGTTTTCTCCATTTCGTGATCAATTCATTTTTTTTTTTTAAATCACTGAGGTGCTACTGGGTAAATTTGGGGTTTTGTTATATATAATGAGCAACCTAGCATTTTAACTAAGCATACAGAATACCTCCATTTAATCATAATACAACTAAACACTTGGAATATATACACACACATCACCATGCACGCATAGATACAACTTAGTCCTCTGCTGTATCTGTATCGATTTCTCCTAGACCTCATTTTATAATGTGCCCGGAAAATTAAATCAAGTATTTAGTTCCAATATGACCTAAGAATTTAATTGAATTTGTAGGCAGTAATTTATGTAATATTAATGGATACTTTTCAAAAGTAGCTAATTAACAGCTGACCTTTAATTTTCCTTTTAAAGAAAAAGACTGAGCATAATAAAAAAGCAAAGGATGGAAAGAAAGAAGGAAGGAAGGGAGGGAAAAAATAAACTTCATCCTTTTTTCTTCTTTCCCAGCAGTGGAGTATATTTAATTAGCTGAAAGACAGCATCTATCAGAGACGTTTGGGGAGCCCTGTGATGCATTATGTATCTGATTACCTTATGCCTATAAAAAAAGGCTAAATAATTTAAATGCAATCCAATAAAAATCTATTTCCAATGGAAAACTAAGGAGATGGATGATAGATTAAAAGCTTCCTAAAGCAAGAAGATTTTATTTGATACTGCTATGAAAATTCAGAGTAAAAGATTATATTTTGTTTCCTCTTTATGTAGCTAGATTTCTTCATTTTGTGCTGTTTGCACAGTCCTGAATAAATATATACTGCATTATTTGAATGCTTTGTGAAAGGAAGTGTAAGGATTCAGCGTGATCATTACAGTCAAAAAACACAGCCAAGGTTGCCTTCTTTGTTCAACCACCTTTCAACAGTTTGAGTTACTTTGCCCAATTCCCTACTCACACAGACTGAGATGACCTTTAACTTGTCTACAGAAACAGAACTGCTTTATTTTCCTCCAGTCTACAGATAGAATCTTCAGCCCCTCCTAGAACTGATTTTTTTCATGTTATGCAAAGTATGCTGGTGGGCTTATAGCATTCCCTGGAGGGGAGGGATTTGTCTTTGAAAAAAAAGTATCCAAACCATCTTCACTAATTGGCTCCTTTGTTGGCTGACAAAGCAGAGAGGCCAAGGCTAAATGGGCCATAAAAATTGAACTATAACCTTCATCTAGTTGTCCCTAAAGGTCAGCAATGAGGCCAGAAGTTTTGCCCATGTGGAAGAACACACTCTCTCTTTTCTAACAAAATAGGTTTTGGGGATAAATAAAACATTGTTATTTAATTTAAATATTACCTAACAATGCAACTACTAAATTTACTATATTCTATCATCTGATAGCCTAACCTAATTCAAAATCTTTGTGTGGGGTGGGTACTAGGGATTGAACCTAGGGGCATTCTACCTCTGACCTATACCTCTAGCCCTATTTTATTTTTTTTTCCTTAATTTTGAAATAGGATCTCACTAAGTTCCTGAGGGTCTCCACAAGTTTCTAAGGCTGGCCTCAAACCTGTGATCTTCTGAACTCAGCCTCTAAGTACTCCAAGTACCATCACTCCCTGTTCAGAATATCTGAAGATTTGTTTTACACAATGTAGAGTCCCTCACCATCCCCAGAATATAATTTTGCACTTTTATAAACGTCTTGGCTGTGCCTAAACATGTATAAAATTAGGATCTTACACATGCTTTTGGTGGTGAGACTTAAGCTGGATGGAATCTCTGAAACTCCTCAGAGAGTAGCAGAATCTTGTCTTTTAAGTACTTAAATCTTATAACCAAATGCTGAAATATGAAATATGAGAATTGAAAATCAATATGTAGAGTTTCTCAGGAATGTTTCAATAGCCATCCTCTTTGATTTCAAAATTTGACCATCAAAGAAATTCTAGGAACCACATATGGTGGCACATGCCTGTAATGCTAGTGCTTGGAAGACTGAGACAGAAGGATTACAGGCTTGAGGCCTGCCTCAGCAACCTAAAGAGATCCTGTTTCATAAACAAACAAACAAACAAAATGCTGGGGATATAGCTCGGAGGTAGAGCATACCTGAGTTCAATACTCTACTGCTACCAAGAATAAATAAATAAAATTCTTGGAGGAAATTCTATAAGTGTTTTCACTTTGCTAATGGCCCATTGACACCAGCATATTAATTTGGAAAAGTTTAGTTCCTCGAGAAACATTTCTTAGAGCCAAAAGATGTAGATTCTACCTGTGGGTTTGTTGTGTACAATCCTCAGGGCCCTGGACCAGAAATTTAACACTGTGTACCTCAGTTCAGGCATTTGTAATGTAACTTTCATAAATACTTGCCTAGTTTATGTTATACAACTTGTGAATTAAATCATATCTTGTATCTTAGCTTCACATGAACATTTCCCAGACTCCCTAAAAAGATTAAATATAAGAAAGCTCTAGAATAGCTATGTAGTATTCTACCTAAATATAAGATTGACTTGTTATTTTATCCTCTTTGCTCTATTGTATAGACTCTAATACTCCTACTCCTAAATATTCATTTTACAGGAAAATACTATATTCTTTTTCTCATTGCTACAACTTGTTATTAAGTTTTTTGTTTGTTTCTTTATTGACTGTTTTCCTTGGAAGCAGAAGAGTTATTATACTCTGGAAATATTTGCTTGTTTGTTAATCTAGTAAAGTTCTGATTCCTAGAAACTCAAGGTGGAGAATAAATCTAACTAATGGAATACAATCTCACTAGCAAACAAATCTTAAAATATTTCTCCAGGAAAATGGGTATAAAAATGTCTTTTGCCAAAAATATTTGCAGTTTATCTAAATAATACTATTATCTCTAAAAATACAAAAAACTCACAATGTGCAATTATTAGACCACAGAAAATTTAAGCTAAGAGAGAAATAATAATAGCCTAAGGCTTTTGGTTAGTTGGAAACAACCTTTTTTCATTCGTGTCCAAAATTACTTTATGTAATTGGAATCAGTTTTCAGTGACATTTTAAATGTAAAGTTACCTAGGACAGACAATATATTCTGTATTCTGTGGGCTGAGTTCTAACACCAAAGACATTTGACACTGGTTACAAATTAATGCTGAAAATAATTATCTTACTTTAATCACTTTTGTTTGATTCATATCTTTTAAAGAAACTTCCCAGATATACTCTGTTGATTAAAAAAGAAAAATCAATTTGATTTTATTATACTGGGTTTTTTTTCCTCATTTAAGTCAAGTGGAAGATGATTGTGCAATGGAGTTAAAATGTTGTGGGATAACACAGTCCCACTCGTGGGTCCTTGGCCTCCGTGATAAAAAGAATTTTAACACGTGCCAGTCAGGAACAAAAGGTAGGAATTTATTTAGGAAAATAAGGAACTGGAGGAGAAAACAGGTGAGCGGACATCTTCCTGGCCAGACATGAGCATGAGGGCAAGAGAGTGAGCACGAGGAAAACACTTTCTTTTATAAGCTTTTAAGAGGGGTGGGCACAGAAGCAGTCTGAACCTCCTCCTTCTTCAGGTATTGGTGGGTGATAGGTGGGCGTTCCACGATGGATCCTCCTCTTCCTCAGGTTTCAAGATGGATCTGACCTTGGCTGTGAATCTCAGATGTCCTTGGCCCTGAATCTCAGGTGGGGGCAGGGCTTCAGGGGATTAAGGTATGGGATCTCTAAGAAACTTCCAAAGGGTGGAGTAGAGGCTGAAGTGCTTCAGTTCCAGGTTTTTATATTAAAGTGATATTTTTACTTTTCCTTCCCATTTGTCTCCTTCCTGCCTACATATTTCTTCTATCCTACATTAGAATGACTAGTACCCTCAAAACCGAGTCCTTTTTATGTCAAATTAGGGAATCTCATCATTAAATAGGTGTATTCAACTGACTCCATGAAGTATTGCTCATGACAGACCTATTCACTTTGGAGTAACTTCTGCAATGAAATTCATAATCACTATCTCTGAAAAGGTAAAATTTCAGTTCCATTTGCAAAAGCCCTGGATTTTCATAAATATGTCATATGACATATGTTTAAGACAAAGCCATATAATTTAATTGATGAAAGTTAATTTGATGGTTTGAATTGTGATGTGAAAGCATGGACATTCATATTTTTTGAGTTTGTGGAGAAAAATGGGTGTGGGTGGTCTTCTTTGAAATGGCTAGGGAGATCTTTTTCATGTGCTCATAGAAGCAGAGGATAGTAGCTGGGCATGATGGTGCATGTTTGTAATCCAAGTTGCTTTGGAAATTGAGGCAGAAAGAAACCAAGTTCAAGGTAAACCTGGACAACTTAACAAGATCCTGTCTCAAAAACAAAATATGTATCCGTATGTATGTATGTACATATGTATATATTACAGACAAAAAAAAAAGAAATGAAGTTAGAATATTTCTGAATAAATAAGTAGAAACCTTGGTGGAAGCAGTCACTTGCTCTTAGTCTTTCTCTTATTCAGGGACACAACTTCTCAAAATGATACTGAATAGAAAGGATATGTACTGCTATAGAAAATTTACTGCAGTTGAACTCACTTTTTCACTTCCAAAGTTTTTGTCATATTTATTACTTGTTAATTAAATTAAAAGCGTTTTAAACAAAACAAACAGTAATAAAAATATTAGTGAGGGTATTCAATATACAAAAGTACCTTAGGATCGCTTTAGAGTAAGTTTGACTTTTCTGCTTTTGAATACCTTTATTAAAGTACAAATATCCATTTCCTTAATGTTCTTCTGTCTGTTACATTAGAGCAGCTGTAAAATTCAGAATCACAGAACTTAACATGTTCACTTAATGTATTAAACACAGATAAATAGGTCATCATTTGAGACAATCAAAAGTCAATGAAATAGTAATGTGGTTCAAGTAGGCTGATTTTTTGTGAGACAACAAGCTTTGCTTCAACTGCCCAAATATTCAACTGCTTTCGTAGGCACAAAGATAGCTATCAGGAGTGGACAGCCATAAGTTATTTGTTCCTAAGTCAAAGGAGAAATCTAGCAACCAAGGGCTTTCATTATTGCTATAGCAGTTGATTTTACAGCTGACTGCCAAAATGACTGCCCCTTCTGTATGTTGGTGAGTTTTTTTTTTTTTTTTTTTAAATATAGAACTGCAATTTACCAGTTTTTGCTACTTTGTTATATTTTTTTCTATATATTATGCCATGCCTTCAGCTAAAAAATAAATAAATAAGTAAAATTTCAAAAGTGGTGTTTTAGAAATGGGAGCGATAAAACATGAGAATGTGAGGTAGTATATGCAACCTTAAATGTAGAAATCTTATGATTATAAAGCTCTGGAGGGAAGAACACACTTAGATTAAATATGATCTACTCTGCAGAGTTCTAATTACCAACCCCAGTGGGAAATGAGTTAAGACACTTAAAAACCACACGATTTGAAATGGACATAACTTTGGGCATTAATATTTCCACCTAGGAACAGATGAGATGTGTGATGGTGTTGCCATCTGTGTTCATTAGAATCCGGGTTAGCTCTCCTGGTCTCTTTCTCTGTCAGCTTTAGTGATCACAGGGATATTTGCTTTTCAGTTAAGTAAGCTAGCTAATTACAATACTAACAGTCTGATTCTCCAAAAGAACAATTGAAAAATCTATTCCAGAATTAAAAAGATTTGTCAGGCAATATAGTTTTCAATCCTTTTAGGATTCATGAGGAGGCCATTAAAATCCTCCATGACAGAAATTTCTACCCACACATCTAGATACTCTAAGTGCTCCTAATGTGCAATTAACAGAAGTAAAAATTCTTGAAAATTTTTGCTTTATCCAATACTTTGATCAGCAGTCTACTTCAATAGTCAATTTCTTGTCACTTATGCATTGATTTTGCTGGACAAATTTAGAGCACTTTAGAATTCATATGATGGTCAAAATTCTGTCTACTTTAGTACAGGCACGGAAACAAGAAATTGCACTCTTCCTCCTACGCAAATTTTCACCAAAAATATTGGAAAACATATACATACACATATATACACATAAATATATTTATACATATAAATGATAGCTTTATAATTATAAAGTATTAAATTATTATTCTGTCGCTATTAAATAATCGATGGCAAAACAAGTGAAAAGCAGGCACTCTTCAGTCCATTAGAAGGAGTACATACTTATTCCACAGAGCAGTAAGTAGGCACCATTCTGATGATCAATCCCAGTCATCCCAGGCTCCACAAGTGTGGCTACAAAATCTGCAGAAGATTATGTGAAGATTATGTAACCATGCTTTATGAAACCAAAGGCAACATTTAGCCTGATTCTTCTGGATTTTTTTTACCTCTAGTTGAAGGAAATTGAATCCCATTTACCTGCCTGTTAGGGTGTTGTTCATAAATTGCTGTTCTTTTCCTACCTCCTTCATAATTTTCTCCTGTGCATTCAGCTAATTGTTTATGAATGCCATTATTAAAATCCAAATTAGAACTTTCCCAGTAACCCAACACCCTCTCAATTCTCCAAACACCTGGGCTAAATGTTGTCTTTCCTACATTTTACTTCAGAAATTCATTCTCAGGGTAACTCTTAAGAACTCTTGTAATAACTTGGAGGCAAGAAGATCAAAATAAGCATCATTTGATTCAAAATTTCATTGTACTCTCTTCTGATTAATTGAAATAGATTGATCAACTGTGATATTTCCATGTCTCCCCAAATCTCAGACTGATTCAAACAAAGGACAGAGGTGTACTGCTTGTATGGTGTCTGCAGGACCTAATCTCCTGACATCATTGAATGTAGAGGTAGAGCTTACTATGCTATTTTTCTTCATGACTCATCATTCTATGCATGCATATTAAGTTAGAATTTTGTTGTCATGATAAAAATGCATGAGAAGAACAACTTAAAAGAAGAATGGCTATTTGAATTAGTGACATCAGAGGTGTCAGTCCATGGTAGGCTGACACTATTTTATTTCACCAGGGATAAGAGAGTGCAGAAGACCCACTGTCTTTAACCAGGTCCCAACTCCCACGGGCTCCACCACCTCCCCACAGTCCATTCAGCTGCCAGTGTTGTAGTAGTAGTCTAATTCAACCATTAATGGATTAACCCACTTATGATGCCAGAGAGTTTCATGATCCCAATCACTTCCCCAAATCCCACTTCTGAACAATGCAGCACTGTGAATCAAGCCCTGGGCACATGAGCCTTTGTGGGCATTCCAGATCTAAAACATAGCTGCGTGACTCATTACCAGCTTAGGTTCCTGACTAATGGTGTGATTTGTATTTTTCTAATAAAATAAATATAATAAATATAAACACAATAAGGTGAATACACATGCATTTATTTCTTACTATCTGAATTTTTTATCATTGGAGATAGTTCCTAATATTATTTTCAGAACAGAAGACCATTTTCCTGCCTTAGTAGATTTGAGTTTAATGGCCTTGTTTTTGCTTTTCTTTGTTGTTTTGATTATTGGTTCTGGCTTCTTAGTATCTTTGTTGACTACATAGTATTTGAAGACTGAGCTGACTTTTCAGTGTCATACCTGCTCTAGTATTATCCTAATTTTATAGCCTTGAAGACTTATCTACTTTTAACACCCAATATTTTTGTTAACTTCATAAGTTTTAGGGTTAACCTAGCTGTCTCAAGTACATTTAAATTTGGTATAAATACTTAAAGCTCTGCAGTGCAATTTGAATTACTAGATTTTTTTTGGCTTATCCGAAATAGTTGGAGTAAGATATATTACTCTTCGGCCAGTATAGATTCCATCTTTAAACAACTGGCTGGGTATTTTGAAAGCATTATTTCGGATCTATTTGTATCACTAAATTAATTATAGATAATATTTTGCTATCTGTTCAGTGTAATCCCAAAGTAGCCTTTGGCTACTCTAGATTCACTTCCCCAGAATATGGTGTGATAAATGAGTTTTTACATCTTCCAAGTTATGTTTGGAGCATTGTGAAAATGTCATATTACATGTACCTTCCAGTCTTGGAGCACAGAAGGAGAATTACTAGGAAAGATTTCATGGGCTTACTTGGAAACCTGGAGTAGGACTGAGTCTTAGGATTCCCACTATTCTTTTGTGTGTGTGTGTGTGTGTGTGTGTGTGTGTGTGTGTGTACATATGGTTGTATCCAAAGAAAAGGATGCAAAATGTAGAAAAGAGTAAGGGATTAGGCTACAGTTCCACCCCATTGTAGTAACTAACTAGCTAATTGATGCTGGATAAAATGTTTTATCTGTTTGTCTTAGAATACTTCAAAGAACAAGTATCAAGATTAAAAATGACTGGTTCATAATTTCTAAGATTCCAACTTAGCATCCTCACTCTTTCTTACTTTGTCTTCTTAATTCCTCACCAGCCCAATAGGGAAATCACCTGTTCTTCTTTATAAATAAAAGTTTAGTGAGGGCTTCTTGTGAAAGTTCTTTGAAAAATTCAAAATTATTGCCAGGTGTGGCAGTATTTGGGAGGATAAGACAGGAGGATTGGAGGTTCAAGGACAACCTCATCAATGTAGTCAGACTCTGAGAAATCTTGTGAAAACTTATTTCAAAACAAACACAAAATAATAAAATAAAATAGTACTGGGAGTGTAGTTCAGAGGTACAAAAATCCCCAGTACAAAATATATATGTATATATATATATTTTCAAAACATAGCATAAATTAATAATATGTTAATAAACACATGTCAGTAAAAGGGTGTTCAAACCAGTTCATTAAATAAAACTAAATTCCATATTAATTTTGCATTCCTGAAACTTCCATGGCATATATATGCTATGCTTTATTCTTTCTAACTTTTATTTGGATAGTTATGACTTTATAATAAAATCGTGTGCAAATTGTACTCTACTCCACACCAACTCACCATTCCCTTGAATCAAAAGGTGACTTCAAACTAAATGCTAATTAATAAAATTGTAAAAGCTGTACTGTAGTTAGGAGAAAGGACTGAATCAAAGAAAAGTAGCCAAGATTTACCTTTGAATCAGAAAAGTTTGAACATTGAAGAAAATTTCAAGATATTCTTATATCTTAGACTTACTTTTGAGATAAGAACACTGAGATTTCAGGAAATAAGTGTGAACTGTTTTTGTTTCTTTCACCCTATGCCTTTTCCAATGCATACAAGTCTACAGCATGAAATTTATTCGGAGCTTAAGGGGATCTTCTTTGTTGGAATAATCAAATCCCAAAATTGAAGTTGATCAATTAATTAAAGTTAATATGGTATTTTAATAAATTTATTGGTGCCGGGCGTGGTGGCACACACTTATAATCCTAGCATTCGGGAGGCTGAGACCGGAGGATCCGGGTTCGCGGCCAGCCTCAGCTACCTAGTGAGGCCCTCTGCAACTTAGTGAGACTCGGTTTCAAAATAAAGAATAAAAAAATAGGGCTGGGGGTGTAGCTCGGAGGTAGAATGCCCCTGAGTTCAATCCCCAGTACCGCAAAAAAAAATAATGAATAAATTTATTGGTGCACTGTAATTATATATCACAGTGAGGTTCAAAGTCATACAAATGAACATGAATATATGACTTAGTGAGTTTCCCTTCAGGTACCATCTTACTACACACTCTTTCCCATATATAATAGTGATATTGGGAATGATACTTTCATACATAGACATAAAATTTTGTTTTCTTTAATGTACTTCTCATTTTTTCTTGTTCCTTTTTTCTGGGTCCCCATTGTGCTCCTAATAAGACAGTGTTATTTTATAAACATGTTAAGCAATGAATCTGTTAATAAATTTTAGTCTAATTTATCATTTAAAGATCTTTTTTATCTCAAAAGGGGGAGTGGTTTATAACAAGTATTTCAATGATGGTTCTCAACTTGACTTTATATTGGGATCATCTTGGGGAACCATTCAAATGGCAGGTGTAGTCCACACCCCACAGTAATTATTAAACCCAGGATAGGTTGTGGGACTCAGGCATGAACTTCACAAAGTTCCTAAAATGATTGCAAAGGATAAAAAACAATTAAGGGTCACTGCATTAGAGTACAAACTATGAGGAGAAGGGGGCAATTCTTCCAGTGTTTGAGTAGAAACATGGGTAGTTTATTCCACTGTAGACCCTACAGATTATAAATATAACCTTCACTCAAGAGATTAGATGAGATAATCGACTGAGAAGAGGCTACACATCTTCTACCTATAAAATTTCTAAATGTCTTAATGAAAGCCATTTTTGAAATGATGAAACAGGTTTTTGTTAAGTTGTTTGACCCACGTCTGGATTAAACATGGGAAATTTGATTCCATGGAAAAAAGCTTTCAAATCTGTCTCCAGATCCTATACTCTTTCATGATAATTTACCCCCTATTGGTATAACTTTGGGCCACTTTGACTCCCAAAGACACCTCTCATAATTTTAATTGGTCCATTTGTAACCTAAACATCATCTGGGAACATAGTTTGCTCTTGTTTATCAATATGCCCAAGCCAAATGGTACATTTTGTTTGTATTTAGTTCAAACCCTGCTGCTTAAGCATATGTTTCATAATCAAACGGTACCCCACACAGTCTCGTAGGTAAACAGAAATCCTTGGGTGTCAGCTGCACATGAAACCATCTACTTTAAGGCACTAGTTTCCTGAGCCATGAATCCTAAACAAGGTACAGATTTGAGTTTATCAGCAGGCTGACTTGCCAAAGTGTTTACAAGAACAACCAAATGGAAACCAGCAGACAGTTCACGAACACTTGCCTGCTGATTCTATTGTTGGTGGCTTGTCCAAGTCAACCAATTCAGAATAAAGAGTGTAAGCTCCAATTATATCTCAAGATTTGACATAGTTATTGAATTGTAATGGAAAGCCATACGCCTATTCAATTTGAGGAGACAATCATGTTGTGTTGAATTATATGGTGCTAATTTCACCCTTTTCCCCACAGAACTAGTAAACCAAATTCACCTTAACATGTATTCAGTGTTTTTGAGGACAATTGGGTGGTTTTATCCTATACCTCTTAATGTAGATACCTGCTGCTCTGTTAAAATGTATTCTTTATTTATGAAAATACCTATTTAAATTAGATAAACTGAAGAGTAACTGATGGAGCAGTTGGGCTAAACCATAACAGAGATCAGAAATTCCACACAGGCATTCTGGTGAAAAGACCTTCTCCATAAAAGAAGAAAAATCTAAAGTATAATTACTATCCAATTGCTATAAACATAGATTTCCTAATTCACGTCCAACCACTGTGCACCCAAACAAATCAATGTTTCCAAGTTTTTGTTTTTTTTATAAGAGAGTACTTGCCATCATTCCATTTGTTTCCTTCCATTTCCCAGGCTGCCTTGCAAGTTGGTAGAAATCATGTGTCTACTTCTGGCCAATGGACAGTGAAATAAATTGATGCATATCATTTTTGACCAAGGCAGTCGAGAACAGTGCTTGTACTTTATATTTCTCTCCTTCTGTCACCGAAATATTAGAAGACATATGCTCAAGATATTATAGTTGTTGGATGGAGAACCACCCTACCAAAAATGAACTGTGATGTGAGAAAAAGGTAAAATTTGCTATACTGTTCTGAGCTGGGTATATAGCAAAAAATGTTAATTTTCTTGGTTAGTACAACTTTCCTGTAACAAAAAGGATCAAGGCGAGCTATATAATTTACCACTTTCAAATTGTTACTGGAATTTTTAATCTTCCACATAATAAAATATAGTCTCATGCAAGGGCTTGCATTTACATCTCTATATTTGCAAATGGCCTAATTAAATTTCAGTGAATATTGCTAAGTTATCTAAATGTCTAAAAGATATCAAATACCTAGTATATGCTCAGTAAATATCTGAGGAGAAGATGAATGGATGAAGAAGTAGAAGAGCTTCCACATCTGAAAAGTGGAAGTAAAGAAATAATTTATTGTTCTAGTAGCAATAAATCCTGAGTATTGAGAAGGATTTCCTTTTCAAACAACTTCTTTTATTACTTTTAAAACAAATGCCAACATAATTAATCTCAAAGGTAATTTTGGATATCAAGGTATTTTAATGTACCTAAAGATTCCTCTGGATTTCCTGTAGTGAGGAATAAAGAAAAGTTATTTGGAAGTGAGTGAAAAAATCAAATAACAAGACTAAAATGCTTACTTAACAGGAAAATTTTCTACATGATAAGAGTGACCATTTCCTCTTGACTTTAGTGAAAATGGAGAGGGAAAGTTAAAGTCTGATAAACTCAAGTTTTTGTTATTAATTTATTTTCTGCCACTAGTCAAAACTACTTCTGCTTCTTTTTATTTTTTAAGGTCTGATTTATTTGTTACATTTAAAAATTCTTATTTTTTACTGAATTTAGAAGTAGAAGCTCTCAGGAGAGACATCTTATGTCTCTTGGCAATTTGTCCCTGATGTTTTTCTTCAGCTTCCTTCATTGTCATGGCCAATAGCTTAGCATATTCTTCAGCCTCTTCTTTGTTTTTCTCAGTATGCTGTTTCTTCAGAGCAATATTCTTCTGTTTGTGTTGCAGGACATATGGAGTAACAATACACTGAATCCTGGATGCTTTGGTCCTGGTTTCTTATCTGCCTTGTTTAAGGGCTTTCTGACAACAAATTGGTGGACATCATCTTCTTTGGAGAGATTGAAAAGTTTGCAGATTCCACTGGCTCTTTGGGCCCCCAGGTGAGGAGGCACAGTGGTATCTGTCAATCCAGGAATATCCTTCTCTCCTTTTTTTCACAATAACCAAGTTGAGAATGCTTAGATTGGCATCCACAATGCAACTTCAAACAGATTTGAGTTTCCTCTCTCCAATTCTCCTTGCTCTATAACAGGAATAATCCATACTCAGTAGTAGGTGAATACAGTCATGGGTCAAGACACCCTGCTTCATGAAGAAACCTTGTTTGTAATTTCTACCACTGATGTGGACCACATAACTCTTCCATTCTTCACTCAGAGTGTGAGCGGCAATTTCTGTGGCTATAACTTCTCTTAAAAAGTACAAAATTTTCATTCACTGTCCACTTCAATAAGTTCCTGGCAGTCAGTGACTGAGAAGGATATATTTAGATATGAAAATATTAATCTTGGTGCAGCTGGTTGCCTCCATGGCGCCATGAAAAAAACAACTTCTATTTATTTTTTCCTCCCAAATTTCTACCCAGCACATTGAGAGAGTTCCGTCTTGTCTACAGTCTGCCAAGCTCAATACTAAGCTTGTCAATGGCAATTGTCTCTATTAGCTTTGCCCTAGTGATGAAATTGTTAGTAATAAGTCTTCAGCTTTTTTAAGGTCTACATCTTCTAATATAATCATCCTTACCATTTATCTTCCTAAAAAAAAAAAAAAAAAAAGATGTCACCAGTGCATCCCAATCCCAAAAGGTAAAGAGAAACCAGTAGTTGTGGGAAGTAAATATAATCTAAAGTCACACAATCAGAACCCATGCTCAAACAGACCAATTTTAATGTTTGATTTCTCAACTCAAGATGGATTCATGTCACAGTGTAAGAGATTTGGCAAAATCAAAGGCCAAGGAAAAATGGAGAATCTATGTTACTTTTCTAACATATTACAAAAAAATATAATTCCTTACATGTCCTGCCAGAACTCTCTGATTTGTGGTCAGGAGGAACAAAGACTAAAGTACAAATTAGTGGAGATAACAATATAGGATGTTTTATCAATTTTGTTCCAGTGAAAGCAGAGATGAATAAAGATATGAGTGCCTCCAGTGCCTGAATGAGATTTCAAGAAATTACAGAGTAGGAAATGACTCAATTATAGGGAATAGCAGAGAATCAAGTTAATTTAGGTAGACCAATAGAGATTGATTAATGAAAAGACCAAATAAGATTACTGGGCAATGTATTGCTTTACTATGTTGAATATTTTCTTTTTCCCTGTCTATATCTATTTTCTGTCTCTTTCTGTTCTGCCTTTGCTGCAGAATGACAACCACATTGGACAGTATCAACCAGGCTCCTTTGCCCTGTGACTTCGGTCTGAGGTTTTTCAATGAGAAGGTAGGGCATAGACTAGAGAGATGAGAGAATCTTTGGAGTACTTTTCAACCTATCTCTTTCAAGGACAGGAGTAGTAGTGGCTGTGTTTTTTGCAAGGTCACAGGTCCCTCAATAACTTCCTGGTACAGCTGTTACTGCAGTGACAAGTATTGCCACATTTTTTTCTGATTTCTGATGCGGGTTGCCTCACCTCGTTTCTTTGGGCTTAGTCTTTGAGTGTTTCGCCATCCCTTACTGATTTCTCTTAACCTACTCATGCCTTTGTGAATAGTCTATTAATCTCTCCTGCATTACTCCTGTTTCCAACCTTGACTAATGAATTTATTGTTTCTCTCCTTTGGGGTTTACTGTAAGGCTTTGTATCCAACACATGTTTGTTGCAACTGTGTTTTACACAAGGAGTTCAGCTAAGGGTGGGAGGTGAAATTGAGCTCCTGCTCCTAGTTCCCTCCTGTGGACCAGTCAGCACAGCTGCTGTAATCCAGGGATGACTTCTAGTGACTTGTAAAAAAACTCCACATGGGCTGGCAATGGCAATGGTAATCTGCTCAGTAAATAAAAAGGTACTGTTTTAGATGCCTTGCACCAGGCCTGGGGATATTGACTGGATAAATACCCCAAGGGGGGAAAAAAAAGGAGAAAAAAGTGCACAACACAGGAAACAAGTTTAAGCCATAATTTTTACTAATAAAATTAGCAAAGAAATGAGAAAATCTTCATATAGCAAAGACAGTGTTAAGATCAATGTTTGTTCTTTCTTTTCAAGAACAAATTGTATTCTAGGTATCAAATTCTCTTGAAACTAATTGATACATAGGAAGAAGTTTTTAAGCAATTAGTAAAGCATTTGACAAATCAACAACTATGCCTCCTTTTTTTCTCTGAAACAATGATATATAACTCACTTCTATGTAATTTGTAAAGCTTGTGGCTAAAATGCCTACAAAATCCTCCAGTCTTTTCCTCCAAAAATCATTGTTACATGTCTTTTCTTCAGAGACTTATGCACATAGCCAAATGCTTTCTTAATCGAAAACTCTCTATAAATCATTTAGATAAAAATAATAGATATTTTTATTCCTTCTCTTCCTTAAAAGTTAAAAAGCCACCAACATACCATGTGGTTTTGTAAAAGTCCTTGGGTAAGGGTAGGATTTTGTACATTCATTTCTCATTACCTCAGCCTACATTCTGATATCCAAGAGTTTAAACCTATGTAAGCATTACATCTTTTGCTCTTTCCCTAACCTATATTAATTTTAAATACTGTATTATATACATTAAATTCTATTTCCCAAAGTGCAATACCTCTCAATAACTTTTAGAGTCAGATATTTTCTTACTTTAAAATAAAATTGCTTAAGTTTCCAGAATTTTGAAATATGGATTCTAAGGCTTTGATATGAGCTCCTGTTATTTTATACACCCCTAGATACAATCTTGACTTTTACAACAATTTATAAAACCTCAAATTCTTTTTCTCTAAGAAACAACATGTTTTCTTCCAAATACCTTGTGACAAATTTAATAGTCATTCAAGATTCAAAACTGATAGCAAAATTGATCATCTCTTCTATCTTTATGATTTATTGAATATACTGTTTATATTTTCTGATCTTTCTCATTTTCTAAAAAAGAATAATTTTTTAAGAAGTGGGAACATAACTAATGGGTTATGCATGCTGCATTTTACCTTCTAGAATCATTTGCTATAAAATAGACTTGCAAGGTAGCATAGGTCTGTAAACCTAGCACTTGAGAGGCTGAGACAAGAGATTCACAGGTTCAAGACCAGCCTCGGAAACTTAGCAAGACCCTCTTTCAATATAAAAAAAATTTAAAAGTCTGGAGATGTAGTTCAGAGGTATAATTCCCTTGAGCTTAACTATCAATCCTGCACAAATATAAAGCACACCATCAAACAACATACACACTTGCAAAAAAAAGCAAAGCAAAAATATTTATTAACCTCCCTCTCCAGAATCTATACTACTCTGCCCTGCCATTATTCACTTTTTCCCATCTCTCAGGATATATTTAATGAACTACCATGTATTTTCTGAACCCATTCTCCTTCCTGCCGGCCTCTCTGAACATCTATCTACATATCTACATATGTATACTCTAATGTCATGATCATGTTCCTAAACATGAAGCTTCACAAAGCTTAGTCTACTTTGTGAAGCAGGATCTTATCAAAGGTCAGAGAGTATGGTAGGGGAATTGTTGTTTTACTCTTTGGAAGAAGAGAATCTGGTAGTAGGCCTGTACAATAATAAAAATATTAGAGTTTTCTAAGTATAGCATCCAGTATATTTTATAGTAATACTATTTTATAATCTAATTGCAGTGTATCAAATTCTCAAGTCTTTGTGAAAAATAAGAACAGTAAATTAAGGGAATTTTTGTTGTCATCATGATAATAAGCACAAATGAGAAATACTGAAATGGAATTCATTTGTTTCTAAACTTTCTTAAGATTGTCTTCATTTTTCAAAACTTCAAAACCCAGAATGAGGAGGAGCTAAAAATAAACAAACAACAGCAACAAAATAAATGGCATTGAGGGTACTGACCTGGCACTACTGCCAAGTTTTCTGCATGTTAAAAGAATTAGAATATCGACTCAATGGAATTGTAAATCTCCTTTGCTCTTGATTAAATATTGCTGTACTACCATGTACCAGGTTTCACTGGCCATCTCATATGTCCTATTGAATTTCTAGAAATACCTAGTTCTTTGTTTTTTGAGGCTTTAGTTGACTTTATAAGAAAGTTCATTCTTAAAAAGTGCCCTCTACGATGGTGTATACCTATAATCTTAGTACTTGAGGGGCTGAAACAAGCAATCACAAGTTCGAGGCCAGCCTCAACAACTTAGTGAGAACTTGTTTCAAAATGAAAAATAAAAAAAGGGATATCAATACACTCACACACACACACACACACACACACACACACACACACACACACACGAAAAGAAAAAAGACTTGTCTTCATATTCATACAGTATACAACATAAAGAGGATGGTCTTGCCTCCTTTTTTCTCTAGTCTGAGTCTCAGTGACAGACCTTTCCAAATAATCTATCATGGAGGGTTAGCAGTTGAGTCCTCTTGGGCAAGAATCAGACCTCCCAGGTTATTAGCTACCTAAAGCTTTTGACAGAACCCAAGTAGAATTTGCCACACATGACTATATAGTTTCACACTGTACAACTCCAAGGTGCTATTGGAAGGTGATAATGCTGCCCCATGAGTTGTGCATCAGGGTGACCCTGCTTATGTAAGAACAGGTGTTAAATACATACTTGTTAAATGGAAATGAGTCAGTGAGGTTGTAGCCTTATAGAGCACTATGAATATATCATTATGTGGAAATAGGTTTTATGGAGAAATGGATGTTGGTAAATTATCCCAAGAATTTTGCTGGTTTTAAAACATTGCATTTTTCTTGAATAATAATAGGATATGAAATTGCCAGAGGTATGCTATTAATGAATTAGGGTCTACATATTCTACTCAATTAAATTATATAAAAACCATGTTGGACATAATGAAGTATCATCTAATTAGAAGGTTCAGAAAGGTCTTTGAAAATCAGGGATATCATGGAACCTTTTGCCTTAGGACACTGTCATTTCAAGTGTCCTTTGTGCCCAAAATGATCATTAGTTTTTGTCCTAAATTGCAGAGATGTGGGTATGTTATATATTTTCTTCCTTTCCTCTTAAGTAGAAACAAGATTTCTTTTCATTTTCTTTATTCTCTGCGGGTGAAATATGAACGGTCATTAATCCAGCACAGCCATTATGTTATATGCACTAAGTCTTATGTTGTTTATATTGTGAGGCTTTGTTTCAATTCTTAAATTCTAGTCTCAACTAAACCATTTTTATATTCTTTTTTCCCCTTTCTTATTATTTTGTCACCCTAATCACTGAACCCAGAAGCATCAAAATATATCAGTGTGGATTCACAAGTGGAGGGCTGTTTGGGTTTTGGTATTGCCAGAGAGATGTCAATTCTTTAGGGGCCAAGAGAAGTCATGAATCATAGATAGAGTTTTCTGAGATCTAGCCCTTATTCTTGAAAGGAAGAAAACTCACAGTTCTCCAGGGTGAATAGATACCATATGCATATTCACACTCTCTATACTTCTGTCAGTATAACTGGCTCTTAGTACAATGACAGTCAAAAAACCTGATGATCATGCACTCTGACCACCAGTTTCTGAAATAGTGTTTTGCGGAAAGTCATATCATCACAATAATAAATAATGAGTGAACATGGAAATGGAAAATGTTGACATTTCTGACTTGAAGAAGAGAAGATCAGACATGTGACCAGGGAATCCTCCCTCTCAAAGGCAGAGTTACATGGATATTCTAGTTGATTTTTCTTTTATTTACAGTCCTACTGTGGATCACTGTTTACCCTTTTAATGCTTTAGTATACAAGTTTGCAATCAGATCATGATTCTGTCATATGATCTCTGGGCTTATTTTAATGCTTTAATATGTTTGTGCATGCTTTTGGGATTGTGAATTATGAATATAATTTTAGTTTGGCATCATAAGGTCAATATTTCTTCCCTTATTTAAGATCACGGGTTATCACACTACTATCACAAGTAGGAAAGTATTTGTTTATTTGTTTGTTTGTAAACTAAACTAAGCATAATAAGCATATATATACATATATGTATATATATGTAGCTCTAGTTACACAATAAAATAAACTAAGTAAAATTTAATTTATCTTATTATTGCATTTTAATTCTATTGAGTATAATGAAATCTAAATATTATTAGATTGGTTGTTGTTTCTTTCACACATGGACTGTTTTATTACTTGTCTGTACATCCCTCTGAGGATCTGCACAGTCTTTGGCTTTACTCAGAATTTGTTGGTACATGGAAATGTATCATTTCTTTCAGCAAATGGTCTCCTGGATTGTAAAGTTTAGAGATTCTGGCTCCTTTTAATATCTTCTGAAAAATGCTATGTTCTACTGCTCTTTATTCCATGTGTTTCCTACTATTTGGCACAGAACACATCCCTCCTACAAGAAAGAAGAAATTTCTTTCTCCATTTTTTGTTAGAGACTCAAAATTCTACAAAATACGTCATAACAGGACTTAAAAAAACATGTGTATCAAGGTGCATGTGGTGGTGCACACCTGAAATCCCAGTACTAGGGAGGCTGAGACAAGTTCAGGTCCAAGGCCATTGTCAGCAACTCAGTGAGATCTTCAGAAATTTAGTGATATCCTGTTTCAAAGTGAAACATAAACTAGTGCTAGGGGTGCAAATGTAGCTCAGAGGTAGAATGCCCTTGAGTTTATTTCCCACTATCAAAACAAATGTGTGTAAACTGGCCATAAGGCAATAATGTAAACATTTCCAAAAAAATACATATACATATAGGCAGAGAACCATCTTCTAGTAATTATCTGTGGTTGTGAAATTACAAATTACAATTTATACCTTCCTTTCACTTTTTTCCTGTATTTTTCATATTATATACTATGAACATAGACTCACTTCTAGATCTGAAGAAAAAAGTGTTCATTTATTTTTTGTTGTTGTTGTTTGCTTGCTTATTCCCTTTATTTTCTAAGCTTATTTTTTATTTGGTGCATTGTAATTATACGTCTTTGTTAAGTAAAGCTGATAAAGGCATACGTGCACACATTTCTCATTTAACCCCTTCCCCAATTCCGGCCCTACTCCCTCGACCTCCCTCCTTCTCAGGTTCACATTAGTGATTGACTTTAATATGTTTTGGAGAGTACATCGTGTGCATTAGGGTGCCGCCCCCATCACCTTCAGTTAAGTCAACTTCTCTGCTCACCTAGGGTTTCTCCTTCTTCATCTGGAGTACTCTTATGCCCAATTTTCTCCCTAGCCTCCGCATATTAGGGAGAGCATACAATTTTTTACTTTTTATGACTCACTAATCTCACTTAACATAATGTTTTTCAGTTCCATCCATTTTCCTGCAAATAACATGATTTTGTTCTTTATTGCTGAGTAAAATTCTATTGTGTTTTATAATCCATTCATCTGTTGATGGACATCTTGGCTGGTTTCATAGCTTGGCAATTGTGAATTGTGAAACTATAAGCATAGATACACATGCATTAGTCTGATAGTTTGGTTTCCATTCTTTTGGGTAGATACCCAGAAGTGGTATTGTTGGATCATATGGTAGGTTCATTCCCATTAGTCTGAGAATCCTCCATACTGTTTTCCAAAGTGGTTGTACTAATTTGCAGTCCCACCACGAATTTATTAGGGTTCCCACTTCTCCATACCATTGCCAGCATTTGTTGTTGTTTGTATTTTTGATGATTGCTATTCTAATTGCAGTTAGGTGAAAACTCAAGGTAGTTTTGATTTGCATCTCTCTGATTGCAAATGATGTTGAACATTTCCTCATATATTTATTCGCCATTTGTATTTCTTCTTTTGTGAAGTGTCTATATAGATCCTTTGCCCATTTTTAAATTAGGTTATTTGTTTTCTTAGCTGTGAGTTTCATGAGTTCTCTGTATATCCGAGGTATTAGTCCTCTATCAGAAGAGTAGCTGGCAAAAATTTTCTCCCACTCTATGGGCTCTCTGTTGAGGTTCTTGATAGTTTCCTTTGCTGCACAGAAGCTCTTCAGTTTAATGCAATCCCATGTATTGATCTTCCTTTAAGTTGCTTGTGCTTTTGAGGTCTTGTTGAGAAAGTTTTTACATGTCCCTGGGTGTTGAAGTGTTGGGCCTATGCTCTCTTCAAGTAGCTGCAAGGTCTCTGGCCTAACTTCCAGTTCTTTGATCCTTCTTGAGTTGACTTCTGTGCAGGGTGAGAAAGTGAGGTTTATTTCCATTTTCCTGCATATGGTTATTCAGTTTTGCCAACACCATTTGTTGAAGAGGCTATCTTTCTTTCAGTGTATGTTTTTGCTTCCTTTGTTAAAAATAAATTGACTATAAGTGTATGGGTTTCTTTCTGAATCTGCTATTCTGCTTCTTTGGTCTATGTCTGTTTTTGTGCAAATACCATGTTTTTTTTTATTACTGTGGCTTTGTAGTAGAGTTTAAAGTCAGGTATTGTGATACTTCCTGCATGGTTCCTGTTGCTAAGAACTTGCTTGGCTATTCTGGGCTTTTTGTTGTCCCAAATAAATTTAAGGACTGATTTTTCTGTGTCTGTGAGGAGTGACCTTGGTAATTTAATGGGTATTGCATTGAATCTATAGATCATTTTTGGGAAAATGACCATTTTAATAATATTTATTCTGTCTACCCAAGAGCATTGAAGGTCTTTCCATCTCTAAGGTCTTCTTCAATTTATTTTCTCTACTTTTTATAATTTTCCTTATAGAGGTCTTTTACCTCCTTAGTTAGGTTTATCCCTAAGTATTTTATTTTTCAGGGTGCTATTGTGAGTGGAATTGTTTTATGATTTCTTTTTCAGTGGATTTATGGTTGACACACAGGAAAGCTTCTGATTTTTAAAAATTGATTTTGTATGCAGACACTTTGCTGAATTTGTTGATCAGTTCTATAAGCCTTTTGATGGAGTTTTTTTGGTCTTCTTAGTATCATGTCATCTGCAAAAAGGGATAGTTTTAGTTCTTCTTTTCCTATTTTTACGCTTTTGATTTTCTTCTCTTTCCTTATTTTTCTGGCTAGAGTCTCAAGTACTATATTGAAGAAAAATGGTGATAATGGACATCCTTGTCTTTTTCCTGTTTCTAGTGGGAACTCTTGCAGTTTTTCCCTATCTAACCCTGCATAAGAGTCAATTCAAGATGGATCAAAGTCCTGGAAGGCCAGAGATATCACAGCTACTTGAAGAGGGAATAGGTGCAACACTTCAACACATAGGCACAGGTAAAAATTTTCTCAATAAGACCCCAAAGGCACAAACAACTCAAAGGAAGATTAGTTCCTGGGATTGCATTAAACTGAAGAGCTTCTCTGCACCAAAGGAAACTATCAAGAACATCAACGGAGAGCCCACAGAATGGGAGAAAGTTATTGCCAGCTACTCCTCTGATAGAATGCTAAGATCTAGAATATACAGAGAACTCAAGAAATTCACAGATAAGGAAACAAATAACTCAATCAAACATGGGCAAATGATCTACAGCCACTTCAAAAAGGAAGAAATACAAATGGCCAATAAATATATGAGTAAATGTTCAATATCATTATAAATCAGAGATATACAAATCAAAATTGCCCTGAGATTTCATTTAATCCCAATTAGAGTGGCAATCATCAAAAACACAAATAACAACAAATGCTGGCAAAGGTGTGGAGAAGTAAGAACCCTAATACATGCTTGGTGGGACTGCAAATTAGTGCAACCACTTTGGAAAACAGTATGGAGGATCCTTAGATGAATGAGAATGAACCTACCATATGATTCAGCAATACAACTTCTGGGTATCGACTCAAAAGAATGGAACCCAAACTCTCAGACCTATGCATATACATCTATATTTATAGCTGAACAATTCACAATTGTCAAGCTATGGAACCAGCCACGATGTCCATCAAAAGATGAATAGATTATAAAACTATGGTATATGTACAAAATGGAATTTTACTCAGCAATAAAGAAGAACAAAATTATGTTATTTGAAGGGAAATGGATGGAACTGGAGAACATTATCTTAAGTGAGTTTAGTCAGTCACAAAAAGTAAAATATTGGATGTTCTCCCCAATATGTGGAAGCTAGGGAGAAAGTGGGACATGAGAAGGACTCTAGACAAAGGCAAAACCTTAAGTGAGCAAAGAATGCAACTTAACTGAAGTTGATGGTAGAAGGAGGAGGGAAACGCACATGATGTACTTTCCCAAACTTATCGAAGTCAATCACTAAACTGAATTTGAGAAGGAGGGAGGGGCAAGAGAATGGGGTGGAATTGGGGAAGGGTTAAATGAGAGATGTGCGCATGTCGGCTTTTACCAGCTTGTACTTAACAAAGATGTATGATTACAATGCACCAATAAAAAAAATTGCATAATCCATTTAAAATGGTGGTCAGCCAGTGTTTACTTTGAAAGCACCTATACTAAAATTAGAACAATACAGTGAAAATTTGTATGGCTCCTGCACAAGGATGATATGCAAAATCATAAGTGTTTCCATATTTTAAGGAGACACTTCCACTGATGTCATGTACCTATGTGAAATTACCAATGCCAATCTCAGTACCATGAATGGGAAAGGTGAGGGAGTGGAGAGGGAGCTAGGGAGAAGCTCACCAAGTGTCTTGTGCATGTATGTCTCTATCACTCTGAACATTATGATGTGAGATTACAATTCACCAAGAAAAGTATATAAAATAAAATGTAGGACATCAGACCTGTAATAGAAAAATACTCCAAACCATTTTTACTACTTTTTTTGGTGACAGTACACTTTTCTGTATACAGAAGCCAGTAAGATATTGAATGAGGGAAAACACCATTAAGAAGTGAATATTTTTGTTTAAATCTCTCAATGATTCCCCTCAATCAGAGAGACTCATGTGATACATTAAAAATCCACTTTCTGGCATTTTCCTTAAAATTTAATCTGAAAAATTTGATCATGAACCAAGTCACAGAATATGCATTTTTGAAAACATAAAGATTTCAAGAAATGGAGTGGGAATTACTTCAGACAGAATTCTTGCCATGGCTTATAATTAGAGGAAGACGCCTTCCCCCCCATGACAGTGCCTTCCTATTCTGTTCTTATTTGTTCTGAATATTAAACATTATATTAGGCTATGCATTTCACTTTAATAATATTTCCACCTTCTTCTTAAGCATTTGCCTCTCAATAATGATTTTATTTGCCAGTGTACTGTGCTAAAATTTGGCTGAAATTCATGGGACTTCTGAAGTCTTTCTTGTTTTCCTTTTAACATTTATTGAGAATGTATCTTGTGAACAGCTTAGAACCTAGCACCTATTTTTTGTTGTTGTTGTTATTTGGCCTTTATGAAAATTCATTCCCACAACTAGAATCCTGTTGCCTGGGTGAGGTTTGTGTATCATTACTCTGTTAGTTTATTTACTCCTTTTCTGACCCCTACCAGTCAACTGATCCCAACGCTGAAATTCCTACCCAGGCGTTGAGATGTTCATCTGAATTGAAGTTTGATGTTCACCCATCACTTCCCTGAAGGCACTGACAGCTTCCAACTTTCATCTGCCAGTTCATTCTTCCTCCTAGCAGACACAAGCAGATTAACATATCCCCAAGAGGCTGATGTCTTTAGTTGTTGAAGCCACTCAATACTTATTACCTGACAGTGTTCTCTAGTGAGATTTATTTATTTATTTTCAAATGCTACCTGCTAGAATATCTTCATGAGATACATGTGTCACTTTTGAGGGGGCCCCCAGGGAACAACAGCTCCAGGCTTTTTTGGGTTGCCTGGAGCTGTCAAAACTTACCTACTACATTTTGGTGGTGGCCCTCCTCCCTTTTTACCCTCCAAGTTCAGGCCCAGTTTACTCTGTAAAAAGTAATGTAATCTATGAGGACCAATATGGCAGTAGTTGGGGATGGTCATTGGGGAGTTCTAACAACGTGAAATATATGGTTCTGAATGATATAAGGTGGCTGTCTACACAGACATAAATCTCAGGATAACTGTCCTTCTTCATTTCTTTGTGACAAGAATCCTGGCCTCAGCAGCAGAGCATGTCACTCTTGCAACTTCTGCCACTTTGTTGTGGTGATTGGGAATTGATGCTTGACACTGATGAGGTCTAATTTCCCAGTGGACTTTAGTAAGGGTCTGACAGTGGTGTGGATCTCTGTTGTTGTGTACAGGAACTATTTATAATGTTTTCTTCCCTGTTCAATGAGGACACTACAGGCCATCATTACTATCCAATTGTGTGTGTGCATGTGTGTCTGAAAATGTTGACATGTGTTTTTAGTAATCTCTTGTGTCTCATACTAGAAACATATATTGCATGGTGCAAGCATGGGGCAGGATGGGCCAAGACTGGACTGGGAAGGGGAAATAGGCTGACCAGTGAAAATCTGATCTGCAGCTAGATAGCAACTACCATTGACAAATCTTCTTCATTTGACTTATCAAAAACTCTGATATGTAAAAATAAAACGTTGCTATCAATTAAATATTTCAGATGAGAAAAGCAATAGTTAGAGAGATTTGGGTTACATACTATAGAGATCTGATTCTGGCATTTAATGACCAAACCACATCAGCCTCAAAGATTGTACAGTTCATGTGGGAAGATTAAATTTGTATGGAAATTTTTTTAAAAATCCCTAAGAAATAATGGGTACAACAGTTGAACTCTGTAGAAGATTTAGTGGAGAAGTAGAAGAGAGATAATAAATCAGTTGTGGGTGGAAGAGGCGGTGATTGAGGAAGATTCAAATAACCAAACATCCATTTGGAAGTTTCTTTGATCTAAAAAAGAACTGTTGGCATTTGACAAGCTTCATAAAACTATAATCCAACATAAAAAATTGCTTTGGTTAAAGACCAATGGAGAAGCTGTATTTAACATTATTGTAATAAACTTTGTGAAAGCTTTCCTATAGTGATTGAATGTAATTGTTGCAATGGATTGTGAGGCATTATGATGGATTCTAACAAAAATGAGAATTTGCACATCCATTATGACTTTCAAGTATGATGAATTTTTAAACTACATAGAAATGAGGAAGTCAATTGAAAGAAGATTGCCAGACAATATTATAGATGTTCATGACTTAGGAATTTGATATTAGCAGTGAAGAAGCAGGTTCCAGCAGGGCAGAGAATAGAGTAAGCTGGTGGTTCCTGCTCTTATTCCTGTTTGAAGCATCTGACCACCCAGAGGAAAGCACTAAGGGTTTGCAGATTTTAATATTTGGGTCATAGTAAAGCAATATTTTAATGACTGTTGGGCCTAAAGTATCTACAGATGTGTAAGTATGGTTTAGAAACACACAAACTGGTGTGTGCATGCATGTTTATATCATTCAGAACCTGAATATTATGCATAACTATAATGCCCCAATAAAGCTGTACTAAAAAAAGAAGAAGCATGGTTGACAGCTTGATGTTGGAAAGACAGTTATCATTCAGATATTCTGAAGATATCCAAGGGTGGAGGGAATTTCTGTTTCTAGTGCATATAATGGGCTTGCATCTACTTATCCAATATGGATGCTACAAATTTTAAAGACATTTACTTTTATCAGAGGCAATCATCTCAAGAGCTGGAACAACAACCAAATTGAATTTGAGGTTATTAATGGGGAGTAAGGCCGTAGGACTTGGGAAATAGTGATGAACTATCTAAGAATTAAACTAAGACAGAAGGAGATTTTTAATGTAATAAAAGCCTCATTATGATCAGTGAAAAGTTGACTTGTAGTTTCCAATTGAAGGCCTCATTTAAGGTCTTAGCTTTGTTTGAGAACCAATCATAAACCAGCTACTTATTATTCATTAAGCTAAATAATTCTGATACAGTCCTCCATATTTATGCGTTCCACATCTGTAGATTCAACCAAACACAGATGAAAAATATTCTAAGAGAAAAAAATCTTTACTAAACATAGGATTTATGTTGTAGTAGTATTATGTTATCTAGAGATGATTTAAGGCATATGGAAAGATATGCATAGGATATATGCAAGTACTACACCAATATATGTAAGATACCTGAGTATCCATGGGTTTTGGCATCTACTAGAAATCCTGGAACTAGTCTCCCATGGATATCAAAGGTTTACTCTAGGTAATTATTTTTATATAATTTTATTAGTTCAATATAATTATACACTGTAGTGAGATTCAAAATGATATACTCATATGTGCACACAACATCTCTTGTTGTGGTTCCCTCTTAACCCGATCCTGTTACTCCCTCCTATCTCCCCAGACATATTAGAAAGGCTATTAGCAATACATTTGATTGCACTTTCCAAACTTTGTGCAGGATATATCATGAATAAACACTTGTTCTTTTTCCTTATATCTGTGAGAAACTACTATATGAAGATATGAAAGTGGGAATAGATGTTTACCATGATCACCACTAGTGTCATGATTTGTAACTACATTGTTTGAACCTAGTTCATTAGTTCTAGTTCTCCAGCCTTTATTCAGAATTTGGGATGTCAGTAAATAATAAGATTTGGCTTATATTAGCTAGTTCATTTATTCATTCATTCAGTTACTCCGTACACATGTGTTGCCTACTACATTAGTTTCCCATTGCTACACTAACAAATCATCCTTAACTTTGATGTGTAAAACAAAACAAATTTTTAGCAAGACCCTGTTTCAAAATAAAAAGGTCTAGAGGTATAGCTCAGATGTAACATGCCCCTGGGTTTCAATTTCCAGTACCAATACACACACACACACACACACACACACACACACACACACACAGAGCACATTTATTATGTTTCAGTTCTGAAGGTCTGAAATGAGTCTCATGGGGCTAAAATTCAGGTCTCAGGAGGGCTGCATAACTTTCTGGAGGATCTAGGGAGGCATTCACTTCCTTGTCTTTTCTAGCTTCCGGAGTCGGCCTCCATTCTGTGGTTCCAAGAATACTTAAGCCAGAAATGGCAAATTGGCTCTTTCTCCTATCACGTTGCTGTGTGTGTTACTATCTTTTCTGACTTGTCTTCCATATTTCAGGAAATAATACACAATAATCTGTCTGTTTAAATGTCAGCTGATTAGAAAACTTAATTTCATCTGGAACCTTAATTCTCCTTTTGCATATAACATAATATTTTCAGAGGTTACAAGAACTAGGATATCAGTAGTTTTGCGTAGGCATTATTCTGCCTATCACACATAATACCTACTTTTTTAATCCTACTTTTTAATGAGGGGAAAAATGGAAGAGATGAAAGAAAGACAAGTATGTTCTAAAGTGGAAAATACTGAAGAATTATGGAAATGTTTA
This sequence comes from Graphiurus murinus, assembly GCA_004027655.1. Classification (NCBI taxonomy): domain Eukaryota; kingdom Metazoa; phylum Chordata; class Mammalia; order Rodentia; family Gliridae; genus Graphiurus; species Graphiurus murinus. The sequence continues at coordinate 28,954 of PVLC010002053.1, forward strand.
TTACTCAATGCATACATTTTTCCTCTTGATGGTTATAGCTTTCAGTTTTCTTCACTTTTGCTGAATAATTTTGGACACCTCCATACCACACCTAAGATTATGTGTACCTGCAAGTAAATACAACTTTAGAGAGTATTCTATGTATGTTCAGCCTGTCCTAGATGTTATCATAGAAAAAAGGGAAACTATTACAATATGATGGAGGAAAAGACATAATGAGAGTTGGAGACGTATATAAAGACTAAATGTTAAAGGATTTGATAGTAATCAAAAGCTACAATGTAATATATATATTCAGAAAATATTACTTTTAGCCGTCAAGTTTTTCCTTTCCTATACATGTTATATAAAGACAATGGAGACTTAAAGGAGGAATTTTTTGCCACATTTTAGACTTCTGTCTTTCTTTCTTTTTCCTTCCAGATATGACTGAATGCTTCAGTTTCCACAGCACACCTTATTAAAAATTTCTTTGGAAAAAGCACCATATATTCAGAAACCTTCAGACACATCAGCTGCCTATGAAATGCGGATGTGCGTATTTGTATCTCTTCTCTTTGAAACATGAGGATGGATGGCAAAAATCACTTGCAAAATACTTTAGACATCCTGGAAAAGGAGCCCATCGAAATGGAAATTATTATCATCTGAAGAGTCGTAACAGTCTTCCAACTGTCATTGTTACAGTGGAGAATGGTGATTCATTCTACTTCCCTTCTCCTTTGTCCCAGCGGATGGAAATCAGCTTATTAGTTCCTTAGTGTAACTGACAGTCTCTCCTTTATAAAAACCCATCCCCAATTCACATTTCCACTGAAATTTTAATCCAATGAATTATATTTTCTCCTCTGTATTGCCAATTCAAAGTCATTCTTTGATGACTGTGCTTTCTGCCTTCTAGTTCTCCTTCAGGAAGTTGGATTACTTTGAGAAAAGACATAGAAGTCTGCATGTGGACATTCCAGTTCTGTGTCTTTAAGAAATGAAGGAGGAAGGGTCCCAATCTAAAGATCCACAGTACTTATGGCTCCACAGAAGTGCATTCCTTTCTGGCTAGGCAGAAAGGAGGAGAGGTTTCTTATTTGGAGTATGTCCATCCATCTCCCTGTCACTGATATTTCTTTTGCCTAGGTTTTAAATGCCAGAGTCATCACTGTGGGAATAAGAAGGTATTAAGCTCCTTGTTAAAATTAGAAGTTGCCACTCAGGAAAGTCACACATATATCCTGATGTTGTGCCTTCGGGGAGAGAAACAATTGCCCAGGTTGATCAGAAGAAACAGTGTGATGTGGGAAAACAGCCAAAAATCCCTCCGCTTTTAGACAATGCATTGGCTTCAGAAAGCAGACCAATAGAACTGGAAAGTCCTCAAGGCTAGTGAGAAAAGAACAAAGAAAAATATCTGTGAGCCTGTGCCCAGAAGGTGAAGAACACAGACATTCCATGTGAGAGCTACCAAAGTACAGGCTGGTGACCAATGCTGATTCCTCAGCATAAAAAAAGAGAATAAAAAAGCATCCACCTCATTGAACTGGTGTGATTATAAAAAGAATTAGTGCATATAAATTATTTATAACAGCAACTAAAACATGATGGATGTTTAGCAACTACCAGTTAATATTATAGTTTTCACTTTGCTTGTTAGTCTTAAATCTCAGAAGAAGACAATATTTAAAAAATAATATTACAGTGATAAATCTCTTCCAACCAGTCTCCTTGATGCCTGTCTGTCTCATTTCAAGAGATCAGGGAAAAAAGGAGATAGAAGAAACCCTCCATAATCCATGAGATTTAAAGTAAAAAAGACTATTGTTAGACAGAAAAAAAGTTCACTTTGAATTACCTAGATTCTTTATGTCATCAATAGAATTACAGTATTGCAAATGATTTTACTTTTTAAACCCGAGTTGTATAACATGTGGAATTCATACTTCCTTCTACACTTGCTAAGTATTATTTTTGTCACAGTAGTCCCTATTGAATATTTGTTGTTGTAATTTCCTACTTATTATTAATATTAAATGTCAAAATTTTAGGCTTCAGTTTCTTGGAAAGAACTCTACTATATCCCAATCTCTTAGTACTATGACCTGCATAAAATAAAGAAGGAAAGAGAGTGAAATAAAGAAAATGACCAAAGAGAGAAAAAAAATCTTTTTAGCTACCTATATACTCAAAATGGTATTATCTTGCTTGTGAACATCTACCACATATTATAATATCTAAATATTTAATATTCAAAGAGTCATATACTATAGTATGTACTAGATATTTTCCACTTTTAACTTGGAAATTGAATTGTTCAAGCTCTCACAGCTAGTAAGGAGAGAACGAGGATTTCAACACTGGCCTGTCTGAAGCCTAAGACCATCCCATAAAAATGACATTAGACTAAGCACGAGGCTCTCCCCCACTTCTATCAATCATAGTAAGTGAATCTTTTCCTTTTCTTACTTCAGAGGCAGGAGGAAAGAACTCTGGAGCCATCTGTTTCAGTAGGCATCTTATGATCTGCTCAAAACTTTAGGTAAGTCTTCCTAAGTTTTATCTTCCACATCGTAAATGTTAACTTTAAGAAGAAAATTTCCTTTTCATTCAGTCTTCTTCAATGTGACTTATTATGGCTTCGGTCATTTATGCTGCATATATGAAATACTCCATGCTTTTGAAGATATCTTCTCCACTTGAATCAAACAGTTTATAATTTAATCCTTCAAGATTAGGTCAGTCATTTACCCAGGTTTTTTCCTCCAATGGTAAATACAGTTTATTTTCCCCATGCAGGAAGTTAATTTTCCCCAAGGCCATTTCTGAAATTATGCATCATTTGTACACTGATTTATGATTAGCTATACTATACACTTATCTGACACTACTTCTTTTCCATATTTCATAGTTGTCTCTCATAGTTGTTCATTTATAAATTTCCCCCATAATATGATTTTAATTGTGCAGTTTTTTAAGTATATTAGTGTCTGATTTTTCAGGTCTCCTTCCACACCCATAATTATTGCTTATCTTTTTCTGAATTGCCTTCATTCTTTTTAATCCTCATGTATTTTAAAATGAGCTCATCAAATTCTCAATTTTTCTGGAGTGGGATTATGAGTTGCATTGAATTTATGTATGGATTTTGGTAGAATTAGTGTCTTACTATATTTATTCCATGCATTCTTTCATTCTAATCTTCCTTTATATTCTTTAATAGTGTTAAAATGTTAGGCCTATAGTAATTGCATATTTTCACTAGAGTTTAATTCCAGGTCTTTAATCATTTTCTTGTTATCATGAATGATAATTTTATTATATACTTAAATGGGCTATTATGGGTACCATAGAAAAGTTGTACTGAATTTTCTAATTAGTTTTTTCTTCTCAATAGTATTAATTTTCATCTTTTTATTTTGGAGGGTTTTCTAGGTATATGATCATTTCATTTAAGAATAATCTTTTCTTTTCCTTGGAAATCATGCTTTTTTTTTTTTTTTTTTTTTTGCATGGCATGTGTTTTAGAGGTTATATGTTGAATGGTATTGGAACAAGGTGTCCTGTGATTATTCAGTTTTTAAAATAATTGTATCTGAAATGTCTCAGCCAGGTGTGGTGGCACACGCTTGTAATCCCTATACTTGGGAGGCTGAAACCAAAGGATCCAGGTTCACGGCCAGCCTCAGCTACTTAGTGAAGCCCTCCACAACTTAGTGAAATCCTGTTTCAAAATAAAGAATAAAAAATAGGACTGGGAGTATAGCTCCAAGGTAGAATGACCCCCGGGTTCAATCCCCAGTACCACAGAAAAATAAAGAAATAATTAAAATGTCTCTATCAAGTGCATTTGAGAATATTTATTTTAGATAACTTATTAATATTAGAAATTCTTCTGTTCCTATTATATATCACAAATTATGTTAGAATTTATCATATGCTTTTTCTATATCTATTGATATTATTGTATTTTTCTGGTTTTTTTTTCCCCTTCCTCTATGATCTCCTATATTGAGAGACTATCTCCCATTTTATTTTTTTTATAATTGGCTACTGTTAAGTATTTTATAGAATTTGTGCAACATTTTACTTATCGGTTTATGCTTATATTCCCAAGTGAAATAATCCCATAGCATTTTCTCATATTGTCCTTAACATATATATGGGGCATTCTGTGTCTGAGATATACCCTCAAACCTTTTTACTTATTTTTATTTATTTATTTATTTATTTATTTATTTATTTATTTATTTATTTATTTTGGTAATGGGGATTGAATCCATTCTACTTTCAAATCATTCTACTCTCAAGCTACACCCCCAGTCCAATTTTATTTCTTATTTGGAAACAAGGTCTCAGTACTTGCTAAGGCTTTCCTTGAACCTGTGATCCTCCTGTCTCAGCCTCCCAAGTACTGTGATTACAAGTGTGTGCCAGCTTTTTTTTTTTTTTTTTTTTAAGAAGATTTCAAACACTAAATTGCTGGGACTGACTTCTAACCTGCAATCTTCTTGTCTCAGCCTCCAAAGTACTGGGATTACAGGCATACTTTAACCATATTTCTTGATTAATGTCAAATCAGACTCAGAAAAAATGTGTAAAATATGGTGCTTTTTATTCTTGGAGGTTTGACAAAATTTAGTATAATATTATGGTATCTAGTGCCTTGTGGGTTTGGCAATTATTTTGTAAGTTTTAGTTTTTTAAAAAAGTATAATTAGTTTATTTAACATTATTTTTTCATGGGGAAATTATATCATTTTCTATTTTCCACAAAGTGATTAACAACTTCCAGAACATTATATGTTTTTTTTGTTTTGTTTTTTTGTGGTACTGGGGATTGAACTCAAGGGCATTCTACCTCAGAGCTATACCCCCAGCCCTATTTTTTATTCTTTATTTTGAAACCAAGTCTCACTAAGTTCCGGAGGGCCTCAGTAGGTAGCTGAGGCTGGCCGCGAACCGGGATCCTCCGGTCTCAGCCTCCCGAATGCTGGGATTACAAGCGTGCGCCACCACGCCCGGCTCCAGAACATTATATGTATAAGCATATGGTTAATACTTCAACTATTCTGTGAAGTGCAATTTAATCTCTTGTCCTCTTCAAAACAATTTTTTGGTTTAATAATTTCTTACTTTCTCCCTGCCTGCAATCTTTCTAATATGATAGAGACTTTGTGGCATAAACTAACTTTTAATTTTATACTAAACATTATTTTTGAAATTTATTCATAAGTGCAAACATTAAACCTCCTCAGATAGACCTCTGAAAAGCATGGTTATAGTTTCTGCTAACTTGAATGCATAATTTCAAGGATCTCCATAAATTTCTTTAATTATTGAAACATACCTGAGAGTTTTCATATTCATCTTTGTCTTAGAGTTTCCTCATCTCTCATTTGGTTGAGACTTTTTTGTGTGTGGTACCAGGGATTGAACTCGGGGGCGTTCTACCTTCGAGTTATACCCCCCAGCCCTATTTTTTATTCTTTATTTTGAAACCAGGTCTCACTAAGTTGCAGAGTGCCTCACTAGGTAGCTGAGGCTGGCTCCGACCCCGGATCCTCCGGTCTCAGCCTCCCAAATGCTGGGATTACTAGCGTGCACCACCACTCCTGGCTCATTCACTTTCTTGATTCTTTCATTTTTCTCCTTCCTATTTACAACCTCTCAGTAAAGACTTCAGGTACCTTCCATATACCCTTCTGCTCTTGCCTTTCTATGGCTATGTGAGACAGCAAATTGCCTCTGTCTGATAGCTTTTTTTCTGAAACTAAGGAAGGCTATTCTGTCTGGCCAAAAACTCCTAGGAATGAACACTCTCTCTTGCCACATTCAACCATGACTGTGTTTGGGATTCAAAATAACCCTGCTCCCTTGACTTTGGGTGAGATAATTCTCTAGCATGTTTACCTGAGCTTATCTGCAGAAGTTTTAGTTGCCTCCTAGGCTTTCTACTCCCCTTTCTTGTAATATTTTCCACTCGGAAACCTCCCAAAAATCTCTGTACACTTGAACCTTTGTTTCATGGATCACTTCTGAGGAAATCCAACTAAAGACAAAGGTCAACTTTCTACTTATGATCATCAGTGCCCACCATAATCTTGAATAGAAATTTTAAAAAATTCTTTTCAAGCATTTCTTCAATTATCTAAATCCTCTTGGTATCTCCTTTCTGATTCCCTAAAGTACAACTTGCTTATACTGCATAATTTATGATGTCATAATAATTATACTGATTTGAATTGCATAACACTGTATGCTTTGTCAGAGTGCATTGATCTATGCAATCTATTAACCCATATCTTTTGTCTTCTATTTTTCCATGCACATAAACTATTTTCCCAGTGATAATTTACAGTTCTTGATAGCGAGTATATAAAGAAATAACAGCATAATACACTTGATGGCTGACCATTGAACATGTAATGAATTGATTCAAATTGAGTTGAACTATTTCAAATGTACACTAACAATTAAAGAATGCAATTTTAATATAAATTGCTATAATAAAGTCATACACTATTACTCTTTTCAACCTCATACCACATTTTGTTCCCACATATTATGTTTCTATCTGCCAGAATTTGTTGTTTCTAATTCTTGAATGCATTTTTATAGGCAGGAAAAATAGAACTATCAAGAATAAAAAGTGGTTCTCATATACAGCTGGTACTGGGGATTGAAATCAAGGCCAGTCCCAGCTAAACCTCCAGCCCTTTCTAATTTTTTATTTTGAAACAGGGTCTTGCTAAGATCCTGAGACTGGCCTTAAACATGTGCTCCACCTCTTTTAGCCTCTTAACAAATGTGATTACAGGCATGCACCCCACCTCTGGGTTAAGTTATATTTTCTCTACCCCCAAAATACAAAACACATTTATTGACACTAGAAATGTTATTTCAAACCATCTAAATAGCCATCTCTTGTGTGTGATAAAAATTTGAATAAGAATAATTACTGACATTACAGAGTGAGAGCTAAATACAGAGGATTATAGGGTTCATAATATAGCAAAGAACTGAGTTGTTATACAGTTAAATTTGGAAGAATATCTAATGTATTTTATACATGCTACTACCTTTTTCATCAATAGATGAGAAACCAGAAGTAAATATCTATGTATCACGCAGGATATATATTTTTATTTTTATCAAACATGTTTATATTATGTGTTTTATAATGTGCTTTTATAGGTACGTTATAGTCTCACATCATAATGTAAATCATGTTGACAACGACATATATGCAGACAGAACTTGGTGCCCCCCACAGCTCCCCATTTCTCCCTTTCCCAATACAGAGTACTGAGATTGATGTTGGTATATTCAGTTATGTAAACATAGTCAATGGTAGTCTTTCCATTAATAAACCTCACTCTTCCCTCTCCCCTTCACTTAGACCACCTCTCTGGCTCCATTGAGGTTTCTCCTCCATTGTCTGGAGACCTTCTCATATTTTCATTATTCTTTAGCTTGCACATATTAGAGAAAACATATGAACCCTTCACTTTCTGTGACTGGCTAATCTCACTTACCATAATCTTCTCCAGGTTCAGGAGATATATTTTTAAAATTACTTGTGAACAAACTAGTGAAAGTAAGTAGGAACCTAAAAAAATATATCATAGGAAATTGTCCTAGAGAAAGTACTGATTAAATGATTTAACTGCAAATATCTTTTTTGGAAAAAAAGGCAAAGAAATAGAATGCATATTAGTGGAATAAGTTATATTTGCAGGTGGAAATGTTGAAATCATTAAGTCTGGGTAAGAATTACACCTTTCTGCAAATTGATCTTTTCTCATCAAGTAAATCTGATGGGTAATGTTGCAGGATTGTGAATCATATATGAGGATAGTATTGATGCTACTAAAATACCATTCAACATGGGGTAATATAGCAATGTGTTGGATATTAAAGACCTAGAAGCAAGAGACTCTGAATCCAATTTCCAATAACCAGTCCCCTGAGACATCCAATTCTGCTGTTGAGCCAGTTGAAAAAAAAAAGTGAAGGATGTCAACAGCAGTAATATTGAGATGCATTAACTGTAAAATTGTTCTGCTGCGCATAATGAGAGTCATAGGACTAATAACACTTTGCAATTAAATAGCACTTATCTTCCTAGGAGTTCAAAGTGCTTCCCATTGCTGTATTGAACAACCTTGTGATAGGAAGAGAGAAAAAGTTTCCCTTTCTTTTCCCATGGAAAGAAGAATGCATTTTATGTCACCAGGATAGGCTTCTTATAAAAAATGACAAGAAGTGCCACACTGACTCATGACGCATCTAGCAAAATTTCTTCCCCTGACAGACAGCTGTTAATACAATGTAAAGAAACAGGATTGCCCCTTATTATCTTAGCATCAAGCAATCTACTCCTCATTCTGCAGTAACTACCTTAGTAACCACATCTACTTTTCAAAACTGCCTTTGTATCCTCATCTCCAGAATAAGGATAGCACACACTGCATATGGAAGTGTGCCAATACATGGTCCATTTTTTGTTATCTTATAATGAATTTTCATTACTCTTTTAAGACACTTGTATATACAGAGTGTATCTTATTCACTAGGCTTTCAGATTTACAAAATAATGTCATTTAACCAGTGTTCTTGCCAAAAAAGTGCAACTCTTTCTTGCCATCTCCACTAAGGCATTTATTAAACACCACTTGTGATATTTTTTTTTAAAAAAAATAGGGCATTAGATAAATAAGAATTGTTGTTTTTAACCTTATTTTCCTTTATCACCTATTATGGATCCATTATCCATGAATTTAGTGTGTAGATGGGATAATAGTCCAGGTATTTGTTGCATTAGAACAGAAAATAGATTTCCAATGTGAAAGATTTCTATGAATTGTTTCTTCCCTGACATACTTCCTTTCTACTTAAATATGGATCATTTGTGGAAAAGCCTTTCCTATCTGTGTCTAAACTTTCTACTATATAACTTCCCACCATGCTGAGACTTCTATGTCCTTGATGGAAATGAAAGGAATCATGTCAGGTGGAAGATAATTTGCCTCAGTGGTGTCTTTTAACTTAAATATCAAAGAAACAAATATGATTTTTGCTCTATTTTTACCACTATCTAACTATGAGGGCTGAGCAAGTCACTCAGACCTTCTACCAACTTTTAAATCTGCTCCAGAAAATAAATAGAAGCCATTATTCCATAAAATGTTACAATAATCAAATAAATAAGGTGGAAAATAGTTGAATAAATATAAATGACTTTGGTCAAACAGATGTTTGCTCTTTTGATTTTCAGATTGTTAACCAACAGGACAGTAGATTTGCTATATTGTTTAGCAATATGATGGTAGATTTGCTATGTTGAAAGCAAGCAACAAGATGATTTAATTATATTAAATTTAATACAGATAAGTCTAGAGTTAAATGAGACATTTCAAATGTAATCTCAGGGAGCATGTTAGAATGACATAGTGTTACAGTGTTTGTTTTTTATATATAAGGATTAAACCCAGGGATATTCTACCTCTGAGCTGTACCTAGGCCCTATTTTATTTTATTTTTAAATTTTGAAATACGGTCTCATTAAGTTTTGAGTTCTCTCTAAGTTGCTGAAGCTTGCAGTGAATCTGTGGTCCTCCTGTCTCTGCCTCCCAAGTACTGGGATTATAGATATGTGCCATGATGCCCAGCTGAATACATTGTTTTAAACCACGATTTTCCTGACTCTCCACCTTGATCTATAGAAGGAAAATATTTTGAAGTTAAGAAAATATGTACAGGAAGATCAGTAAAAGTGATTTGTAGTACAAACAGGATGTTCCACCTTGTTATTTTCACAATTTATAAACCAGTATATACCTTTTATTTTTGATACTGAGGATTGAACCAAAGGATGCTCTATTTCTGAGCTACTCCTCCAGCCCTATTTTATTTTTTATTTTAAGAGTCTCACTAAGTTGCTGATAGCCTTGCTAAATTGCACAATCTGGCCTCAAACCTTCAATCCTTCTGTCTCAGTCTTCCAAGTATGCAGATTACTAGTGTGCAGCACCACACCCAGCCAGTATACTACTTTGACTAAAAATCTAAGTGACATTTCATACTTGAGAAGTACCCATTCATAGAAAAACGTAGTAACTAAGTTGACTTAATGGCATCATTTAATTAACAACTGAAGTCCACAAATTTGAGTACTTCAGACTCTTTATTTGTGTGCATACAAACAGAGCCATACCAAACTCAAGGATGAGATATTTGACACTTTTTCCTTCACTGTGCTCTTCAGAAATAGTTTCATGGGTAGAATGTTCTATAAGAAAAGACTACCTTTGTCATTTTGCTTTCTTTGGATGCTTTGATTGTCAGAGGGTTAAAAAAAATATTACGATGCTAACTTATGCAACTCAACAAAGTAACTTTTGGAGTGCTTTAGTTTAGTGGAGACTTTAAAAGCTCTGAAAATGCTCTTAAAGTTATATGGATTTTTTCCTTTTTATAGTCAGTCAAAATTATATTTTAAAACTCTACAGTTCAAGGGGAAAAGCAATTATCAAAATGCAATAAACTTCTAAGTAAAGTACAAATTGCTTCTGTGGCCTTAACTGTCAAAATAGAGAGCTTCTGGTAATGTGTTTCATGAGTCAATCAGCAGGAGTCTTTCCCCTCATTCTAACACCCAGTGGAGGAGGAGAGGTCAACACCGAACTTTAAGAAGATGCTTGTGGAAGAACCAGACTTGAGAAAATTGTGAGAAGTTAACATTTGCCTTTTTTCTTCTACTGGTCCTTTTTCTGACAGTTTTTCCTCTTGGTTACTTCTTTTCTAAAACCAGGCCTGCTTCACACTGAAAGCAGGGAGTGTGCAGAAAAAAAATAGCCTTCTCCATGGTGTGAGATGAGCATACTGGTTCTCTGCTTATTGGAAAAACATAATAAATATATGTTGGTTGATTATTTATCTTATTTCATTTGTATTCTGTACCATGCTACAGAACATTTAGGACCCTAGAAGTATAGAATTTGGGATTTAGAAGGGATTTTAGCTGATAGCTAATCCAACTTCCAATAAGAGAAGGAGTCCTTTTGGTAATATCCCAGGCTAATTGTCTTCTATCTTCCCTTTGAATCCTTTCTGTGTGGCTAAAGAAACTACTTCTGAGTCAATCTGTTCAATTGTCAGATGGTCTTATATTTTTAAAAGTTTTAATAAAATTATTCTCTTTTTAAATTCTACCCAGGTTTCTAGATATTCTTCCTGGTGCAAAATTCAGGTAATGAAAAATTATCTTCAGAATCTTCTCTCATGAGTTAAGTCTATGCTCACCACTGATTAGCTATGGACAAATAGCTTACTCCTAACTTCAAGTTACTATTGCTGTTCATATGCAAATTGGTGACAAAAGTACCTAGTTTACAGGTTCATAGGTCCTTGAGAGGTTTGTATGTGATAATCTGCAAGATGACAAAGAGGTGTACAGAGAAGGCATTTTCTTCCATTTGCAAGATTCTAATATTGGCTCTTAAAATAGTCCATTTGCTATAGCGATTTTGTTAGACATCTTTGTGTTATGTTTTCCCAAATCATAGTATCAATCCATTCACACATGTTACAGTCCTTTAATAGCAACCATAAAGATCCTTATGTTATAGTTTTTAGTTCATGTGTTTCACAATATGAAAATGCCCTTGAAGGAGTAATATAAAATAAAACAGTATCCAGATAACAACAATGATGAGGGTGAAAAAGAAGGAGGAGGAGGAGAAAGAGGAGGAGGAGGAGGAGGAAGAGGAGGAGGAGGAGGAGGAAGAGAAGGAGGAGGAGGAGGAAGAGAAGGAGGAGGAGGAGGAAGAGAAGGAGAAAGGAAAACAAATGGATAAAAAAGGAAAGTCCAGAATGTATTACAGATGTTTGTTCTGAGAACTGCAGCATGACAGAAAAGGAAGAAAAAGGTCCATAGAAGATGGTGAAGAGGAATTTACAGGAGAGATGAACAGACACAGAGATAATTTTTTCTCTCTCTTTTATTTGCAGTCTTTATACTAAGTAACACATCTTTAAGAATATTTACAAGTTCTGAAAACTCATTTTCTTAGGCTGAAGTCTCTAATACATACCTATCAAACACAAGTGTACATGTGTTTAAAAGCAGAGAAACACATGCATGAGGGTAGTTAATGCACCTCACCTGAAGGTTATGGATATTACTATCCTTTACCAAGCCAATTGGGTTATTCTCTGTAGTCTGGCTTTTCATCATGTCTCTTATCTTTCTTGTTTCTGTATGCATTTCCTTCCCCCCACCCCCTCAACCACTTATTCCATTCCTTCACCCCTGGACTCTTCTCTCACTCCTTTCCCTGCTTCTTTTGTTGAGTCCCTCTTGTTTGATTCATGACTACTATTTCCCAAATCAGTACCTCTTCGTTGATTATGCACAGCACTTTAACTCTCTACTTTTAAATAAGTTTCCATGTTTATTATTTTTTATACCTGAAGGTTATTAACATGCTAGGTGAAATAAAGGGGTCAAACTGCTCTAGATATTGCCCCTTAGGCATACAAATATGCCAAATAAATGTTCTGCCATTTCAATTTCTCCTTCCTCAACAAGAACCTGTCATTTGGCCCAACCCCAAAATATGGGGCCAGGAAGTGTATTTCCATTCTGTTCCCAGAGGGCAAATAATATTGATAACTATCACACTTAGCAGAGATTATAAAACTGAGTAATGATATAGATTCACATTTTATGCGACAGGCTCCAAGCACCCTAACACACTAGCTCTCTGTGGGAGAGAACAGATCTTAGTTCTACATGTAACTTCTTGTAATAAACATAGACAATCCCTAGAGCAGAGTTTCTCAGCCTGATTATGCACAAGAATTGTCCAGGATGTTTTCAAAAGTGCAATTTCTAGGATATCTCCCCAGAGCATGTGATTCTGTAGGGAAAAGTAAGCTGTTTTGAAAAGCCATCTTGATATATAGCTAGCTGTGGAAAACACTGACTTAATCAGCCTGCAGTTTTATTTATTTATTTTTCTTTCTTATCTATAAGAGTATGGTCAGAGTTATAGAATTTAGAATAATAAAACCTGGGTGCTCATTTAAAAATATCATCTACTGTATCTTTTTCCTACGAATAGACTCAGAATGTCTTCTGGTCTTGGCACTCAGTATGGTAAATAAACCAGCAGCTTCATCTTAACATTAAGGTCAAAGTAACCTCCAGCTCAGGAGGACTCCAGAAAATATATTTAATCCCTTGGCATTTACATCACATAATTCTTGTGACAGGAATTTTTGAGATCTCAACTAAATGATCTTTTTTGTTGTTGTTAAATTATATTATCAGATATTTTCTTCAGTATTAAGTCACAAACTAATTACAGACAGGACACACTGTACCTAGTATTTCTTTGCATCTTTACATACTCAAAATAAGGAACCCAGGGGCATTCTACCTCTGAGCTACACCCCCAGCCCTATTTTCATTCATTTTTTGAAACAGGGTCTCACTAAGTTACGGAAGGTCTCACTAAGTAGCCAAGGCTGGCCGTGAACCTGGATATTCCCATCTCAGCCTCCCAAGTACTGGGATTACAAGCATGTGCCGCCACGCCCGGCTCAAGATAATTTTTAAAAATATAAATAATATTAATAAACTGATGTGGAAAGGCAAGGGTGGCTAATCTGTCCCAGAATATAGTAAATCCCAGCTGGCAGTGGGATTTTATCATGATTTTATTCTTTGTTTATCCCCACAGTGCCATAGTGACTATTAAATATTTTCTGAATTGAACTTGATTGAAAGAAAGTGTAGTAAAACATGTTAAAAAAGAAATAATCTATCACACTGTGAGTATATTGCTTACTGGGGGTATTTTGCATTACTCTGGATAGGTGAAATTTCAAAGATAAATTGACATTGGGTCTCAAATTTCTGTAGAGTATGGAAGGAGATGTGAAAAAAACCTAAACTTTTGTTTACATCAGAAGATTAAATAGGCACTGTGTTAGAAGTGTTAGAATATTCAGTGGAGGGACCATGATAGATAAGTTGTCAAAGAGAACTTCAGAAACCACTCAATGATTAAAAAAAAGAGAGATAAATAAATATACAGCCTTATCTTCTGATGTGAAGTCTCTTGCAACTTCACTTTTAAATATGTATGACTAAAGCCTTACTGCTTTATTCTCATCTTCAAACCACAGGAAGAGAAGGAAAGATCTTTTATAGGGGGCTGTTAAACCAGCAGACAGAGAATGAAAATGAAGTCAAGACTCATTGGTATATGTTTGTGGGTGTGTGGGTGTGTGGGTGTGTGGGGGAGAGGTGAGGAAGGATACTGAGTTTAAAAACATTTCGTCTTTCACAGAAATATTATCATGTTCCTTTTGAAATATACAAAGGTGATGGATATGGTAATTACTATAGTTTAATTGTAATGTACTGTGCACATGTATCAAAAGTTACACTCTACCCCCGAAATGCATGTAATTATTATGTATCAATTATATTTTTTAAAAATTTATTTATTTTTTTTTATTTTTGTTTTGAATCAGGATCTCATGAAAATGCCCAAGCTAGTCTTCAACTTTCTACCCTCCTGTTTCAGCCTCCCAAGTAATGGGATTATTGTCATGCACCACCATGCCTAGCTTCAATTAATTTTTTAAAAAAGATTCCCATTCTCCTTTTTAGTCCTGATGTGCACAATGCACTCAAAATCTCTTTTTTCAATAGCTAACTATAGAAAAACACTATACTATGAGCATTTATAGTATCCAGGTGCTTAGGATTGCTTAGGGAAAGACGGAAAAACCAGAAAATTGAAAGTCTTTATAGAATTCTTGTCTGGGTATTTGCTGAGGTTGAAAATCAAAGGAGAGCAAAGCAAATTTAAGATGAAAGGGTTAAAAATTATTCCAACACATGTTGGTCAAGTTTCATTATATTAAGGGCCAATTTTAACTTTCTAAAGTGAGCAATTTAAGGAGAAGTTTAAGTGTAAAAAATGATATTTTTCCCCTTTACAATGTCTCAAAGCTGCAAAATTGAACATTTCTATGAAAATCACATTTTTCAGCATAGTGATGCAGTTGTGAAGGACAGGGCAATTGAGTGCACTGGAAAAAGTTAATGTGTTCTACTGACACTGTGCTCAGAGGCCAACTACATAAAACTTTTTTAACCCCCAAATTGAGCACCTTCTTTCTACACACCTAGAGAATCTTCTACCACAAGGAGACTTTAAAATGCACAAATGAATACAGATGTGGTGGCACATGCTTATAATCCCAGTACCTGAGAGACTGAGAGAGGAGGATCACATTTATTGTATAACTATTGAGTACAAGGTCCAATTGTTTGAGGTAAGCTTCAGCAACTTAATGAGGCCCTCATCAATTTACTGAGACCCTATTTCAAAATAAGAGATAAAAAAGTATTGGGGATGGGGAAGTATCTCAGAGGTAGAAGGCCATGGATTCAATCCTTAGTACCAAAATAAATAAATAAATAAATAAATAAATAAATAAATAAACAAACAAACAAACAGATAAATGAATATGTAAATAATAAAATAGAAAATGACAGAAATTAGAATGCATACGTGACCACATGCATCCTAATATGAGCTAGTGTCCATTTCTAGAAATTCCATTTCTATCTATATTGCATGTACAATGGAACTGATATCAGGATCTCATGGAGGGAGATATCTGCACTCTCCTGTTCATTGTAGAATTATTCATAATAGACAATATGTGGAAAAAATCTTTACTTTTTAATTGAGACCAAAGACTATTTCACAGAGAAGTAAGCAGCTCTGAGTACATGGACAAAACATAGAATCTAGCCAGAAAGTATATTTTCAAAAATATTTCTGAGTCAATTCCTTTGACCTAATAAAGTCTTAATAGTTTCTCATTTAATGTTTACTTTCTGCTATTTTTTATACCTTAAATAGAAACACAACCTTCTCCCCTTCTTTTCTTTCAAATCCGTTTACTTTAAGGTCACAAAATTTTGTGCTACAACTCAGAGTAGAAAACATTTTTGTGTAAGTACTAAGTATTTTGTATATGTACTACTAAAAGTATTTTGTGTAAGTACTATCAATGGAGAAAAAGAAATGAGATTGCTTTTCAGGGGTTCATATTCTATTAATATCTATAAGTATAATAGTCTGCAACATTTGACCTTAATTATGTGCTACATTTTCAACTAAGTAGCTTAATAAAAGTGAACTTTTTTCCTTACAAAAGAATAAATTTCATTGTAATATATGGTGTTTATTTTAGTTTCCCATAAGGCACAATAAGGTAGGATTTAAATGTTTCTTGTATTCTGCTCAACTAACATATCATGTTGTAAAAACATTTTTTAAAATATATATATCAAACAGTTGCATTAAGAAAAATAGAGTCTAACTTTTTTCTTTTGTATATTATCAGAACAAGTTCTGATATATAACAATTGTCAATTAAAAGCTATATTTACTATTTTTCATTTTATCAGAAATCTTCAGATAAAAATAGAACCTTAAAAATATGTACAGATTATTTGGTATTAATCCTTCAGCAAGGAGAGAAGAGTACATGTAGAATACCACCTCAGGAATTTTAAAGTGAAAGGATAGGTTAAATTATCACAAAAATAAAACATTAAGAAAAATGCATAGACAATGCACCAATTAAAAATGCATAGAAGCTATTAACGAAAACCATACACGAATATTTTTGGAGAATAAAATTTCTAAAAAGTATAGTAGATATGGCATATAGAGAAAAGACAATGGGAAATTTAGGGCTTGATTTTGTCAGCTTGTCATTGCATCTGGAGAGAGTGAAGCACTCACAGAGCTGTACTATAAAGTAATTTGCCTGCAGAAATCTCTGACCTCAGAGAAGAGAAGAGATGGATCATGAAGCATTTGGTCCTTAATATTACTGTGCACACTGATGACCATGGTTAAAATCTGGTTGCTGGGTATTTCTTTGAATGCATGGAAGATGGCTAGGTGTACCCTAATATACATTGCCAGCTTAATTTATAGTTATAAAATGGTAGCCGGGCACATGAACATCCAATTAAAATCATTCTCTGCTCTCTTTTGCTGCTAGTTGTGGCTATGTGACCATGATATAACGCCACCGAAAATGAGAACCAACTTGTGTTGGTGCCAGGTTATTTCATTATCATTGCAGCAACTCAAAACACCTGACCCCCACAACTTGGGGGAAGAAATTGCATTTGATCACAGTCCTGGATATTTCAGTGGTTCAGTCCATGTTAAGCCAGGTGAAGTCTGTGGAGCTCAGGGTATGACAGCGGAAGCAGAGAGAAAAGAGCTCAAGGGCTCTGTTCTCACATCATGGATGCCAGAAGCAAGAGGGAGAACAAGGGGAGGAGACACCATATATAATCCCAAGGCCACGCCCCCAGAGATGCCTCCTCAGAAACCAAGCCCTGCCTCCAAATGGCTGTCACCTTGAGGTCTATGGGGACATTCTAAATCAGAGCCACAACACAGGTTATGCCCAGAAAACAACTGGCTCTGTACTGTCCTGGATTCTTTTATCTATCAGCTGTTCCCAAAGGTGAGAATTGAATAATTTCTACATGTACCCATGATAAGAGTTGCAGCACCAGCCTAGGGCAATGTTCATATCTGAAACTTGAGAGGCTGAGATAGTAGGATCTCAGGTTAGAAGCTAAACTCACAATTTTGCAAGACTCCCAGCAACTAAGACCCTGTTTCAAAATAAAAATAAAAGTGCTGGGAGTATAGCTCAGATGTAGAGCACTCCTGGATTTAATTGCCTGCACCAAACCAAACCAAACATAAAAATAAACAAAAGCTAGCAAACAGAAAACAAAATAAAACAAAACAAATAAACAAACAAAAAATGCAGCACCACTTTCTGTAGGCCTTGATTTCTAGAATATAACATTATTTTTGCCTGAAGAGAAAAGAGTCTATGCTATTTAAGAGGCTATATTCCTGACTTCCTTTCTTTTCTCTCACAAACATTAGCCATATCCCAACAAATATCAGTTGTTGGTTTGCTTTGATTTTATCAGATAAAGTAGTACAGCACAGCTTTTCAAGCACACTGATTATAGAATATGCTGTTATTCACCAGAGAATAAATAATTAATGCATTGGTAGATATCATATATGCATTGTACTATATTCCATATTAAGTCATATAATTTTATTTGGAAGTAGGGAAGTAGCAAGGACAAAACAAAGACAAAAACAGTCACAGGATTAGACTGATATTATGCTAATAAAATCTATATCATTATCAAAAGCAATGAGCTGTTTTGTGAGGTAACAGAGGCCATGAAAATTCTTCAGGGAAAGCATATGACTTGAGACTTAACTCCTTCTGCTCAACCTTTTTGTTAAATAGCTTAGGGTTCCTTAGAATTGGGAATCAGGTGGTGTAGTCTTACCTATTAGGGTCGGTTCTAGAATTTGTGAAAATTGGGAAACATTATACCTTTGAAATATCTATTGTGTGGAGGTTTTGGTTGGAAGGTAAGCAGATGTGCAGAAAGATTCCAGAAAGCTCAATCTACCCAAGTAACATCTCAGACTCCTGAAAGTTCAGGCCTGCTTACACAATCCATCTACCAAATCTATTGTCAAAATTTCTATGAAAAAAAGAAGATGACTTCAAATTTATCTATAGCATAATAAACACATAGTTGGTTACAGTCATAAAAAAATCCTCTTTTCTTTTCCTATAATAGACAATGCATTAGTCCCCATTAGTTTCTCATCAATATCTATTAACTATTCTCATATTATCATGTGTGGCTGTGAATATCCAGTACTATGAACATTGTAATATGCTTGATCCTGAACAAATACATGACAAAGTGGATATTCCTTGGGTCATCTTGGAGGCAGTGGAGGTGATGGCACCCTTACTGACCTGGCTATAATGTACAGCAGATTTCTCTTGAAGCTTTCTGACATCCTTCTGATTTTGACTAATAACTATGGGCTCAAGGCCCACAAAAGCGGCACTTGCCTCAACTACATTTTGAGTTATTAAGAAACATTGATCCAGTAACTCTACACAGTTGAAGTCAGGTAACAAAAATTATCCTACATTTTCCTATCATATTAATAAAAATATTTTAGCATCTCAACGAAGTGCTTTCAGTTTTATATTTCCCACAAAATTTAGGAAATATGAGACATTGAACATCCTTGATAAATAAATAAAAATTTCCCTAAAACACACACACACACACACACACACACACACACACACACACACATAATATATCTTATTAATTTACTTGTGTATGTGATATTTTTTTCTGTAGTACAGATACAAAATTTATGTTTAGGAAGGAGAATGATTGAGCTGAGTCTTTGGGTCCTTGAAGCAAAAGATAATTTCTCATGATTACTTTCACCTGCTGAAGACCTATTCATCCTTCTAAACTCAACTGACCTCTCATCAAGGTCTTAAAGCCTTTAAGTCCCCCATCCAGGGACTTTTCTTCTTCCTGTGAATTTCTATAACCCTTATGATTCCCAGACACACTTGAAGGGTTTTTTTGTGCACTGTATCATAGCTATTTATGTACTATTTTGTCCTATCCTATGATGTGTAAATATCTTAACAACGTAATTAAATTTTCACTCTTTACATTTGACATGACTCCATTACTCAAGTAGATGTAGTAGAGAATGCTAATTATCCATTACCAGTGTTTCTGCTTTCTTCATCTTCCAGCCTACTAGAGGTTAAGCTCTAATGTGATATCTCTGAGGTTCTAATTTTCATGTTTTCTTTAAGCTAGGTTTGTTAACCAAGGTTATAGTAGTAGATGTAAGATGGGAGATTTCTCCTGAATTTTTAAAAAATGAATTTTTGGTTCTGACCTTCCTATCTGTCTTCTTCTCTAACAGTAGACTAGATCATGAGGACAATGATTTTTATGCTACAAATGGAAGTCAGTGAAATCCTCACTCACTCGGGGCCCTGGAGCAGTTCCACTAACTTTCTAAAATATTCACTTTGATCTGTTATGTGAAGGAAAAAATCAACTTTACTGTGTTTTTCTTAAATCAATGATTTTGGGTATTTTTCTTATAGCAATTTTGTCAACGCTACTACAGGTGATGGGTAATAAATATTTGTTTGAATGAATGGACAGATGTTTGCATGGGTAGATTCATGAAGTAAGGAACTTAGAACTAAATACTGGATTGATTCTAAAGAAACCAAAGACAAATGTACTCACACTTATATCCCAGAAGATCTTAAAGAAGAGAATACACAGACTCAGGAGTAAGTTAAAAAGACAAAGTATCCAGGCATGATGGTGCCTGCATATAATCACAGTACCCGGGAGACTGAGACAGGAGGATCATAGGTTTTTGAAGACAGCCTCAGCAACAAAGTGAGATTTTCAGTGGCCTAGCAAGACTCTATTTCATAAACAAGAAATAAAAAGGGCTGGGTATTTAGCTAGAAAATAAAATGACCCTGCATTCAATCCCCAGTAACACACACACATACACATGCACACACACATGACTTGTTAAGCCAGAAAGAGGAAATAAAATGTGCTAGAAATGACTATTTCGATAAAAATGAAAGAGACTAATGTATACTTATTGATTTCTATAAATTGTTTACTTTACTATATGTAAGATAAGACAAAGTACATGCCCTGAAATTTCTCACAGATTAAAGTCATTATCTTTGTACTAAAACTGGGTGACTAGAATTTGATGCTGACAATAGGTTCACAATGATTTTCTGATATTTTTGAATAAATAATAGACCATGATGAAAAAGTATGTGAAGAAATATGAAACAACACACAGATTCTAGAATGATATACAAAAGGAAGAACTAATATCATCTTCAGGTCAAAACAATCTGAAGTTTTGTTTAAGCCATGAACTAGAGGATACTTTAGATAGGCAAAGAGATGAAAGAGGAGTTTTATCATGGATAATATACAAAGTTGGTGAGATCGAATAACTAACCTATAACTGAAGATAGGTGTGGCCAGAAGGAGAAAATAGCAGGAAATTAAAATGGCAAGATCATCAGAGGCTAGAATTTAGATCAGTAAACTATGATTTATGGTAAATGTTACTTTTTAACACCACAAGTCATATTAAAGTGTACACACACACACACACACACACACACACACACACACATATTTCCCAAAGTAATAATTATTCTAAATGTTAATGATGCTCTTTAGTATTTTATATTCTTTGCATTCTGTTTCTTTATACAAGTATAATGATTTGTTAAGCTGGATGTGGTGGTGCACGCTTGTAATCCCGGTACTTGGGAGGCGGAGACTGGAGGATCTGGGTTCTTGGCCAGCCTCAGCTACTTAATGAGACTCTCCGCAACTTAGTGAGACCCTGTTTCAAAATAAAGAATAAAAATTAGGACTGAGGGTATACCTCAGAGTTAGAATGCCCCTGGCTTCCATCCCCAGTACCGCCAAAAAAAAAAAAAAATAGTAGATGGTAAGGATGTTTATTTTATTTGAGACTATGGGTAGTAATTGAATATTTTAATAAGTAGAATAGGGAAAAATGTGGAAATGACTTAATTTTTTATTCCTACTGGGGATTGAACCTAGGGATATTCTGCCTCCAACCTACACTCCCATCCCTATTTTTTATTTTGAAACAGGGCCTCACTAAGTTGCTGAGAGCTTTGCTCAGAGGCTGGACTTGAAACTTGTCTACTGTCTCAGCCTCCCAAGTACTGGGATTACAGGTGTGCACCACCATGCCAGGCAGATACACATTTTAAACAACCTATTCATCTGTATTATCAGAGAGGGTAAGACAGATAAATTCATAGAGACCAATTTCAGATGTTGAGCAAGATATAATGGTGGCCTCTAAGAGGATGGAATGAGAAGCAGTTCTCATTTATACTTAGAAAACAGACTTTAAAAAGTACAGATAATTGACTTATACACAGAATATATTTAAAAAGTCAATTTAGTTTTCGGACTATGTTTCAAATATGTCCTAAAGGAATTCTAAGTACCACTTGGGTGGAGACAATTATTCATTTATGTATTAATTAATTAATTAGTCAATTAATTAATACATTTACTTTCCTTTACCAAATACCTCATGAATAACTTCAAGAAGTAAAATTTGAAGAATATAAACATTGACGTAGTTACTTATAAATAGAGCATATATTATGGAAAATAGTTTTGCTGAAATGAGAGCACAAAAGTAAAGGAAGACTACTTTTTGAAACTATGGTATGAGTAAGATGGTGCCTTTCTTTGTAATTCACCAATTTCGGATTTATGATATAGTAAAATTTTAGAAGCATGAGAGGAAGAGGACCCAAGATGGAAACCATGCACTATTAATTGAGAAGGTGAGGAAAGATCAAGAATGTTCTATTACAGCTCTAAAAAGAGGGGTTCAAGAAAGTGAGAATACAGTGTTATTTCAAGGAAGATTTATTCTTTGAAAATTAAGTAAATTTACACGTCACAGGACCTAGTTCTCAGAAGAAAATTGAAAATATTTCATTTTTCCCTTGAACAAATATCTGTCTCCTAAGAAATAAATATCAAGCTTTAAAGCTTACCTAAAATTCTTATTTTGGAAGCCATTATTATTATTATTGTTATTATTATTATTATTATTACTATTATTATCTTCTTTTTCCTGATTCTTGTTTCCTGCAGCAGTAACATTTTCTCTTTTGACTTCAATTCCATTTATCTTTACCTAGACTTGTGGATCTAATGAAGGATTTGAATTCTCAGCTTTTAGCCATAGATGGTTCTCAAGCACATACTCATTCTTTAGCTCTTGTTAACTTCCAAGGTAACCATTGTACTCTGACAAGAAGCTGTACCTGCAATCATGCTTTGACATGGCCTGCCTTGAATAGAGAAGAAAGAGGAATAAACAAGGTCTTCCATGTGTCACACACATTCTGCCACCACCCCTGAGAACCCGCCACAAAGTGTATTCTCATCATCATGTGATTCCCACCTACATGAGGGAGATGATGGTTGAAGTATGTGTCTCGGTGGGAGGAGAGAATGAAGTAATGTTTTCAAGAATCAGGTAATTGCACCTGAATATGAAATCAGGATACAGACAATTCTACATATTCTAGATTCTAAATATTATTTTATTATTTATTTATTTATTGTGTGTGTGTGTATGTGTCTGTGTGTATATATGTATGTATGTTTAGTACTGACTGGGGATTAAACCTTGGGTCATTTTATGTCTGACCTATACCTCCAGCCCTTTTTATTTTTTGTTAGAAACAAGGTCTTGCTAGGTTGCTGAGAGTCTGGATAAGTTGCTGAGTATGTCCTCCTACCTGCAATTCTCCTGTCTTAACCTCCCAAGTATTGGGATTACAAGCATGTGCCACCATGCCTGGCTCTAGGTATCTTCTAAACTTCGGGAAATCAGTTTCTCTCCTCTAGTCAGATATGCCACTGTGCTAGTGCTTTATAGTTGGCACAGTTTCTCTCCAGTCCAGATCTACTATTCTAGCACTATTTTTTTTATTGTAATAATTCGTAAATTGTAAGCATACATCTTTGTTAGGTACAAATTGATAACGACATATGTGCACACATTTCTCATTTGACCCCTTCCCCAATTCCCACCCTGTTCCCTCACCCTCCCTCCCTCTCAAGTTCAGTTTAGTGAGTGACCTTGATATAATTGTGTAAGTACATCGTGTGCATTAGGGTGTCCCCCCCACACACCCCGTCCATTCTCTTCGGTTAAATCAACTTCTTTGCTTATCGAGGGTCTCTCCTTTTTCATCTGGAGACCCTCTTATGCCCACAAACTATGGAAGCAGCCACGATGTCCATCGACAGATGAATGGATTACAAAACTATGGGTTATGTACACAACGGAATTTTACTCAGCCGTAAAGAAGAACAAAATCATATTATTTGCAGGGAAATGGATGCAACTGGAAAACATTTTCTAGCACTATTGATTCAAGTTCATTTCCTGTTTTGAGATATCAGAATGTGTTGTCTGCCTCTCTGGCTAACAAGATCTTCCAAGCTTTAGCCAGTCTTCACATAAAAAACAAAAAACAAAAAAAAACAAACCCTCCAATCTTTCCCAGCCATGATTAAGTTTACTATCACAGAATCTACACATGGTATACAACTCCATCGCTTTTATTAATAATGTAAAGTTTAAAATCGAGCTCTGTGGTGATTACTTGTAATCTCAGTACTTGGAAGGTCGAGACAGGAGGATTGCAATGTTCTCAGCTATCCTCAGCTGTTTAGCCAAACCCTGCTTCAAAATAAAAAGTAAAAAGAGCTGCGGGTATAGCTTGGAGGTAGTAGGTCACTGGATTCAATCTCCTGTACAAAAAGTAAATAATAAAAGGACTAGGGGTGTAGCTCAGAGGTACAATGTTTCATGGGTTCAATCTCCAGTACATGCACACATATAAAAAATGTAAAGTTTATATATCATTTAAGTTTAAATTCAATTTGTTAGCTATCTGGAATAGAATATTTACATATCCTATATATTTTATATTTATACATCTGTGTTTATATGTGTTTTATGTGAATGTATATAACCATTATAAATGAAATCACTAGACATACAAATTTAATACCTCTTTATGTGTGTGTGGTGCTGAAGATTGAACCCAGGGACATTCTGCTTCCAAGCTATACCCCCAGCTTTTTTTATTTATTTATTTTGAAACCAGGTCTTGCTAAGTTGCTGAGACTGGCCTGGAAGTTATGATTCTGTCTTAGCTTTCCAAATAGTGGGTTTATAGCTCTTTTTTTTTTTTTTTAACTAACAAATAAAGTGTTGTTAAATTCAAATGTCTTCTGGATTGTAAAAAAAAAAAAAAATGTTTAATTTCAGCACCAAATCCTAAAAGTCCTGTTATCTCCCAGAGTTCCCAGGACACTATTTTTTGTTTTTAATATATTTTATTTTATTTTTTTAATTGGTGCACTGTAATCATACATCTTTGTTAGGTACAAGCTGAAAAAGGCATACATGCACACATTTCTCATTTAACCCTTCCCCAATTCCCGCCCCACTCCCTCACCCTCCCTCCTTCTCAAGTTCAGTTTAATGATTGACTTTGATACGTTAATGAAAGTTCATTATGTGTTTTGTTTTGTTTTTTTATTGTGGCACTGAGAATGGAACAGGCATTGTACCTCTGAGCTCCACCCCCAGTATTATTTTTAACTCTTTATTTTGAAATAGGGTCTCACTAAGTTGCAGAGAGTCTCACTAAGAAGCTGAGACTGGCCTCAAACCCCGATCCTCCAATTTCAGCCTCCCAAGTACTGGGATTACAAGCATGCACCACCACGCCTCGCTCCCAGAACACTGTTTAACTGAAGAAATTTCAGTATGTAAATACTATATTCCGTTTACTTGAGCCAATTTTTTTTAAAAATTAGCTTTTTTCTCTTATATGTAGACATGCCTTAGACATTTTGTCATGAAGACATGGAACAAAAGTCAACTATTTGAGGTGTGGGTGCTAATCTTTGAAAGGGGAGCTGCTTATGAACCTCTCCCTGCATATCTTCCTTGCCATATATTTTCATGTATGTGACTTTAGCCCTTTCTGATTTTTAATTTTCTCTTCTGTCTCTCTGTTCTGGCTCTCAGCAGGCAGCCTCCTTTCCTTCACTCCTTTGCTTTATGGATCATTGATTCATTTCCTTGAAAATCACCATCACTGCTCCTTTCATTATTTATTAACATTATTGTTACAAATAATGCTATTATTTGACTTGCTCTCAAGGATATTTCAAGTTTTGGAATCATTGCCTACAAGTTTCTGTCTGCATATTCCACTTGCCAGAATAATCCATATGCCTCCTTTTTTTTGAAAATTCCCACTAGTAATGTTGGAAACCTTACAAACTTTGATTGAGCCGCCCCAGGTCAAATTGAACATCTGGGAAAGAACTTCTGTATCATCTGCAGTTGTGCATCCTTAAACACCCTAGTGGCCAACTCTAGGAAGAGGACTGGTTTGGGGTTACATTTTGTGCAAAATGTATGGATATATTTAAGCATTTCATTATATGGTCCAATTAGACTGTCTACCTGGGCACATAATACAGTACAAATTTGGCAATTATCTGGTTCATTTCGTCAAAGTCAACAGCCAAATGCACATATCTAGTATGGCAAAAAGGATTTGAAATAGAGAATGGGGGAGAATGAAAATAATATGACTGATAATTTTATGGTTTGCATGTGGAAAAATGGATACTGGAATTATTTTTCTTTCTCAAAACAGAATATTAGACCTTATTAAATACAGTAAAACTCGGTGATCTTCTACAATGCCATGTGTTTCAAATAAATAAATCACATCTTATCAACTCAGCTTTTATTAGTTTCTCTTTGATTATTCTGGGTACATAAATCCAGTTTGAGGCAAAACTAGAAATTTGAAATCTAAACTCAGTCTTGCCCAAATCTTATATAAATTATTATATTAGATATCAATGCTTTCCCCAAATTGTTTTCCTCTAAATCATGAGTCATTAGCACCAAGAAGGAAGGGAAGATGGAAAGAAGAAAGAAAGGGTAAAAAAAGAAAAGGCAAGACAGGTTTAATGGTACATGTCTGTGATCTCAGTACTTGCGAGGCTGAGACAGCAGGATCACAGGTTCAAGGACAGCCTCAGTAACTTAGCAAGGCCCTCAGAAAATTAGTGAGACCCAGATTTGAAATCAGTAAAATAAAATAGGGCTCAGAGATACAATTCCCCTAGGTTCAAATCCCAGGACCAAATAAAAAAAAAAAAGTCCAATCACTCAGCATCCATTTCAATTATTTTATCTCTACCTCCCCCATTTATCACTTGGCTAGGTCTTACTAAACCTTCCTTTGTTTCCTAAATACTTGCTGTATTTAGACTCAGAATTCCATACATGGAATATGGGGAAAACCAAAGTAAGGAAAACTATGGGCACTGAAAGATTTGAACTAATTACATATCTCATCTTAGGGGTTTCCCATCACATCTCTGCGAGTAAGAGACAGTGATGAATGAACAATATAGATATTCAGAATCAATAACTTTGAGCTGAGCGTGGTGGCGCACACTTGTAATCCCAGCATTGGGAGGCTGAGACCAGAGGATCTGGGTTCGCGACCAGCCTAAGCTACCCAGTGAGGCACTCTGCAACTTAGTGAGACCCTGTTTCAAAATAAAGAATAAAAAAACAGGGCCGGAGGTATAGCTCAGAAGTAGAATACCCCTGAGTTCAATCCCCAGTACCGCAAAAAAAAGAAAAAAATTCAATAACTTTGTACGTAAATATGACATACTTCTTCTTCCTGCCTATCCATTTATATTTTTCTTTTTTTTTAAGAAATGAGAATGTGGAAATATACTGAACTTGTCCTAAATTAACAATGCAATTGTAAATCTGTCTGCTGCATAGTCATTGCCTATGTGTCAAGAACGATTGATTTATGAAGAATCGAGTAACAATGCAATCTTCACAGCTCAAGCGAAGAGAGATATGATTATCATTTTCAGACATTTGAAAGGATTAAAGACTGGTGATGGGTGAATCTCAGAAGGCCAGAGTTGGATGCTTTTGCAGAAAACTTTGGAATCACATCTCAGAGTCTGCAGAAATTGGTGAAAATCTATTGAGGATGTGTTCATGACATTTTCTCTACTGTTTGCTTCCAGCCAGCCTGGAAGCCCCTGCCTTAAGGTCTTGGCACTGAAGCATTAATATAATTCCTCCCAGGGAGAAGAAGGGGGGCATGGTAATTAGAAGTGGAGGTGGCCTGCAGCAAAATTGTAGAATGGGTGAAGTTTCCTTTGGCAATTTTCCATGTACAGTCCTTAGCTATTCTAAAATTCACCAAGTTTTTAGCTTATAAAGGGGTTTGTGATTAATACACCTTCCGACTTCATTTGCATTTTAATAGGAGACTCTTGGGAGATACCAGGTAACAGAAGACTCAAAGAAATAAAGTTCAAATGGTATATAATATTGGGTAGCAGTAAGCATTGCATTGTTTTTTTCAGAACAGAATTTTCTAATTCCCTCTCCCTGTGTCTTTTCCTTCTGTTGTTTTCTACATTGGTCTGAACGAAAATGGCTCTCCAGTTACATCTCAGCCATACTAAATACTCTCAATTTCTCCAAACTGACTTGATCTCTTGTCATTAACTTTTTTCTTATATTCAACTCTTCTCCTACAAGATTCCTTTTTGTGCTTGTTTGTTGAGATTATTTGAGATGGCTCTTCCTCTTAGAAGGTATTCTAAGCTCTGAGCCTGAGGACTGACCATGGCAATAGGATTCACAGATGTTGCCCTCCCTCTTGCCTCTCTCACAGACTAACCATAGCCTGAATTCTAATGACATGTTAAGCTCTATTTGTCCTGTGTCTCACTGAGATTAGGAATAATGCCCTCTCCCCATTTTTACTAGTGTTTTCATAAGGCTATATGTAGTATATGACATAAAATAGGTAACAGTATTTTCTGAACATATGAAAAATTGTATATATCTGAGCACCCCTCCCCCATTCAATGAATCATAAACTCAGAGGTCCTTTTTGTATTTGGAAGAAGCACTAATGATTTAAGGCGAGGCATCATTTTGCTGAACTATCCTCTCCATCCCTCCTAAAAAGTAAATTTTTTAATCAATAAATACAAAGAGAGCAAATTCAACTGGGTTGGGCTGAAAGTACAGAGGAAAAGCAATGAAAATTCTAGATAATTATTTTTAACTTTTACTCATAAAAATTGTGCACATTGTCTCACACTGAAATTATGTTTCAGTGAAAACATGTTGGTGCCTTCACTGAAAAAGTGGGTGTATTAATTATTTGTGATAATTATAGACTCAATTTTTCAACCCATGGTCCAATGTCCAACAAAGGACATTGCAACTTCCCTTCCCATCTTTTGAACATATGCAGTCTGCCTCATCTTGCTTTCTTTGCCTAAAGTGAGTCAGACACTGGTATCTCCAATTCTATGCCAGTTAAACATGAAATTCTTACTGTAGTACTTGAATTTCTCAACATTTCTACAAGTTTAAAATAGATGCAAAAGATTAAAAACAAAAGGTATTAAAGTGGAATACAACAAAATCAAGGATGGTTTTTAAAAGAAAATTGTGATTTTTTGATTAAAAGTTACTTTCTAAGAGAGCAGTATCCAGTATCCTTTCACTAGATTGGAAGGAGGAATAAGAAAATTCAGCACACAGGCTGTATCACAAGCAAAGAATTAATTATTCAATGTTTAGAGCAGTGTATGAAGAAGAACATGGAAATCAAGAGGGAAAACATTCTTATATTCTGTGACTAGCAGAAGAAAAAGTGCTGAAAATCATGCTTGCCCTCTAAGGGAGATGAATGATTGCTCTCTGGGGAAAGTGAGAGTGGGGCAAATCCAACATCGTCGTGGAGCATTTCAACACCTTTCTTAATAACTGAAATGTCAATCAGCCTTCTGTCTCCACCAAAGTAAAGAGAGAAAAATGTTGAACACAAATAACATATACCAACAGACATGTACAGATGTGTCTACCAAGAAATTTGTCTTGCATAAACATTTAGTTATAAAAATTGACATAAGAGATAAGATTGTCTCATCAAATGTCAAAAGTATTGTTGTGTATAGATCTATATTTTTCTTAGTGTAATACACAGTGAAGAGGCAATAGCAAAGGTATAATTAAAAATCCTAATACGTTTTAATTAAAAAATAAATTTGAAAGAATTTGGGCATTAAAAAATAAAGTACAATAAAAATAAGATGCTAAAACTCAAAAGTTTAAATATGGTAACTTACTTGTGAGAGGCAGCTTAAAACTTTACAGGATAGAACATTTGGACTCAAATATTTATATTATAACTATAGAAAAGCTGAAGCAAATTAATTAAGCAATCAACTTAAGGACTATAGCCAATGAAGGAACAATAACTAAGGAAAATAGTGTAAAAGAGGTAATTAAGATTCTGGGAAAATTAAATAATATAAAAAATAAATTTTGGAAATACAGGTTTAGAACAGCCAAAATTTGATTATAATGCAACTAAGAATATATACAAATCAGCAATGAGATTAATGAAGCAAAGCAAAAAAGAAAATTAGAAAAAAGCAAAACTGTACAAAATTAAAAACAGGGCAAATATTTAAAACATAATAATATAAATACATACCATAAAGTTGGAAATCAGGCAAATAAACATATTTGCATAAAATACAACTTTCCTAAATAGAACAAGAAGACAGAGTAAATAGTCTTTAACTGATCAAGTAAATTCAACTAAACATTTAAAAATCTTCTTAACAATAAAACTTTAGTTCCAGATACTGCTATAGAAGAAATCAATAAAATTTCAAAAATGTATGTAACTTCAAAATATGTAGAACATTTTCATAAAATCTATAGGTTTATTTTTAATATAAAATCTGAAAATATCTTGAGCACTACTTTTATTCAATAGTCACCTGGATGATTTAGCTGCTGTAAGTTCATGTTTATTTTATTTTTGTTTTTTGTTTGTTTATTTTTTCTCATCAACCCATTGACTTTTATAATTTTCAATTACTTTACAACCTGGTGGGGTAAAAATGTCTTAGATGAAATAATATCTTCATAGTCCTATTAAGGTCACTTCAATAAGATTGTCATTTATAGTCATTCTTAAGTTAGAAAAAGGTAGAAGCTGGAACTTTTGCTTGGGAAAATTAAATATCTTTGTCTCTATCTTGTTAATTTGAAATTTAGTCTCAAATTTTATTTTACTTGGTGCTTTTGTTCAGGCTTAGGACAAAGCTTTGTTATATCTAATATACACTATTAGATTCCAAATTTTATATGCTCAACTTTTCATTACATTACTTATACCTTGTTTAATAAAAAACTCATTTTCTCTTATATTTATTAATTTGATTTCTTCATAAAATTGCTATGTATTTTATACACAAACACACACGAGCAGATGGTATTCTCACAGATTTTTGACTGAATCAAAATAACAAAACTGGCCGGGCATGGTGGCGCACACTTGTAATCCCAGCATTCAGGAGGCTGAGACCGGAGGATCCAGGTTCGCGGCCAGCCTCAGCTACCTAGTGAGGCACTCCGCAACTTAGTGAGACTCGGTTTCAAAATAAAGAAGAAAAAAAATAGGGCTGGGGGTATAGCTCGGAGGTAGAATGCCCCTGAGTTCAGTCCCCAGTACCGCAAAAAAAAAAAAAAAAAAAAAAAAAAAAACTGCAGATTTTTTGTTTTCTAGATTTTCCTTTCTAGGCAAAGCCTCTAAGACAACAAAAAACGTTTTCTACATAGTGGATTTGTTGAACTTGGAAACAAAATAAAGTGTTTGAATGACTATTTATTATACTTGACTAATCATATTTATAAATAGGTTTAGTGGATTTGAAATTGACTTATAATTCCTGGTATGGGGAGGCATGGATCTTAGTGGGAAAGTCAAAATGAATCTCAGAAATATATACCCTACTACTGACATAGATAGAAACCAATCAGATGTATTTGGGGACTAAACCTGTGATAACGTGCCTCAATGTGGTCTTACTACTGCTTCATTTCAGCTGATTGTAATTGCAACTAAAAGACCCTTGGCACAAAGAAGAGAAAAACCTAAGTATTATTGGGAAACTGTCAATCCACATTTTTTTACTACTTGTTTCACAGCTTTCCTCTCCCCATCACTTTCACCTTAGCTTGGAATTGTAAAAGTTATCTTATCGTTAATTCAATATATGCATCTGATGTGTGTGTGTGTGTGTGTGTGTGTGTGTGTGTGTGTGTGTGTGTGTGTGTGTGAGAGAGAGAGAGAAATGCCTGGGGACTGAACCAAGGAGTGCTCTACCACTGAGCTACATCCCCATTTCATGTTATTATTTTATTTTTATTATATTGGTTTTGGGTACTGGAGTTTGAACCCAGAGGCATTCTGCCTCTGAAATACACCCCAAGCCCTATTTCATTTTTTTTTTAATTTTGAAGTAGAGTCTCACTATATTGCTGAAGCTATCTCAGCTTCCTATGTACTGGGGCCGCATCTCACTTCTTTTTTATTTTAAAACAGATTCTCTCACTAAGTTGCACAGACTGCCCTTGAACTTGTGATCCTCCTGCCTGAGTAGCTGGGGTAACAGGCATGTGCCACTGCATCCTGTTTATACCTGATTTATTTTATACTGGAATATATTAAAATAACACTTCCAAAGTGTAGCTACATTTGGACTGTATAGTTAATCTTCTTTAGTAGTCATAGGAATTATCCAAAATAATTAAGGATAAGAGTTGATTCTATAGCCAGGAATGATGGTACAGCCCTATAATCCTGGTAACTTGGAGGCTGAGAAAGGAGGAGCAAAGGTTTGAGGAAAGCCTCCACCATTTAGTGAGACCTTCAACAACTAGTGAGATTCTGTTTCAAAATAAAAAGAAGTAGGCTGAGGGTGTGGCTCAGGCAGAATATTCCTGGGTTCAATGCCCAGTACCACACACACAGGCAAGAGTTCATTCTCTGATGTATTCCTTGATTTGGGAATTATGATCATTGGCAAAACATTCTCTTTGCAAACTTCAATTCCCTATCTGTTTACTTTTTTCATGTTTATGAATGATTCCTTTACAGGAATAAGAATAAACTTGAATTTCCTCAATATATATAATATTAATATGACTTACATTTTAAGGACAATTTTGGAAATTAAAGAAATAACATTCTAATATCATTTCATCCTGCTTCATTTATTTTCTTATTTGGTAAGTATTTATTGTGCATCTACAATGTTCCTGGTATTATCCTCAGTTTGGGGGATAAAGGTGAAGAAGATAAAATTATTTTCTTAAAACTCTCACATTCAATGATGAGACAAGTACAAACAAGTACTGTAATAATATGAAACATGTTGTGTTGTGATGAAGATAAAGGTGAACTTGGATGCTACCAAAGTATGAAGAAAAATATGTATTATATCATATATTAACATATGTATGTATGTATATATATGTGTGTGATATATATAATCTTATAATGTATGCCTCAGAGGTTTCCAAGAGAAGGTAACTTTCATGAGGCAATGAGGGATAAATAAAATTTGTTGTCATATCTCTAAACTTAACCCTTTCCTAACCCTAGACTAGAATGATTACATACAATGATACATGACAATAATGTTAGGAAATTTCTTCAAGTTGTGTATCTCATCTTCAACTTTGTCTTTGCCAAGAAAAATAGAGAAAGGTAAGAAGCTTCTAGCTTGGTGCAGTGGCACACCCAAGTAATCCCAGTAATTGGGAAGCTGGGACAGGAGGATTGCAAGTTCAAGGCTAGTGTGTGTTAATTTAGGGAGACCTTATTTCAAAATTTAAAATAAAGGGGGTTGGAGTTGAGTTTGGTGGTAGAATTCCCTGGGTTCAACCCTTAATACCACATTCACATGTGTACATGCACACACACACTCACACGTACACACACACACAGACACACACATACACACACCTTCTATTTAGAAGGAGGTGACCGTTGGGATTGGAGATTTATCACCATCACCATAGGAAATCAGGGCTAAAGGAAAAGAATGACAATAGGAATCAGGATTGCCAGCAACAGGCTTTTTCAAATTTATAATTCTCTATAAAGTTGGTCTTGTCTAGGTCATGATCCACAAGGTGCTAGAATTCATTTTTCAATAAATATGCTGTGGCGGTCTTGGCACTTTATACACAGTGTGGTAATTTGTCAGGCAGTGGCGAGAGAGAGAGAACAGTGGACTCTGATCCTCAATTTTTACAATCTTAATCTAGAGCTTCTGTTTCCTAATTGCTAAGGAATGATGCCAATTTCTGACTGCCTTGAAGAAGTTCCATAACAGTCACATGAATGTATAGAAAACAAAATATCTTTCTATTATATTCTTTTATTATTAAAGTGGTATTAAAATTCCTAGAGTGAGTAGATTTCTGATTTAACCTGAAAGATCAGTCATTTTCCAGATCAAACACATCAATCAAAGTGGACTCTCCTTGCTTAAGGCCAAGAGTAAAGCTCCTTTAATTAACAACAATTAATGACTCCTCTAGGAGCCGCTCTCTAGCTTTAGGGAGTACATTGGAATACTGCACTAAGACCCCAAGTATTTATTGATCAATAGGAAAATAAAGGAAATTGTAAAATTGTAAGTCTACCACCAGAGTCCCAGTTTTAATAACTTTAGTCTTTCTCATTTTGGATATTATTTATTGTTTAATATATATCACCTTATATTTTTATCTGCTGTACGTTTTAATCTCCCTAGATTTTAAACCCATTGAGAATAAAAATGTTGCTTAGATCATTTTCCATTTCCAGAGTTCTAATCATAGGTTCTTTGAAATAATGGTATGGAATGATATTTTATAGATAGTTTCCTTACTGGATTTTTGTCTTGCAGAGTTCAAGGAATGACACCCACAGATAATAAAGGCAAGCAGACAGTTTATTGTAAAGAGAGCGGGAAAGTAAAAGAGGCAGATCATCCTTGCAGGCAGTGGCAAGTTTGGTGTCCAGCAGCTACCTTCTGGTCACTACCCAGAGGCAGCCAAAGGCAAGCACCTTCAGTTGCACACTGCCTTCGCCCAATGTCCACGAGGCCTACCAAAGAGAGTTGTGGATCATCCTTAGGGACCTCGACCGCTTTGGTGGCCAAGTGTACACCTTCTGCTCACTACTAGAAGTGGCCCAGGCTGAGCACTGTCAATTGCACACTCAAAGAACTATTGTTCTCTCAAAGTCCATGAGGCCTTCAAAGAGGAGGGGGGGTGGTGGTGAGGGAAGAGAGAGAGAGAGGGAGAGAAAGAGAGAGAGATCCCAAAGGAAGGGGTTCTCAAGCAGATAACCATTTACTTTTTAGGGGTTTATATCATCCTTTGATTCATATTCATTCTCTCTTTCTCTCTTTCTCTCTCTCTCTCTCTCTCTCTCTCTCTCTCTCTCTCTCTCTCTCTCTCTCTCTCTCTCTCTCTATCCTATCAGGTCCCAGAGATTGTTTACTGGGATTTAGATAATGTCCTCTTACCTCCAGGAACAACTGAAGTCTTGCAAACATCTGGACTACTCTTGGGAGGTTTCTAGTCTTGTTAGCACTTGACGCTTAGGAAATTTGGTCCTGTTGACTCTCAAGAAATTTAATCTTCATACTGCCCCTACTGATCCTACTGATCCTACTGATGTGGCCCACTAATCCTGTCTGCCTATTGTCTTTCTACCTCAACAATAGTATGTAACATATTATGTTGCAATGAAGATGAACTTGGATGCTACCAAACTATAAAGGAAATTGTAAGTAGTAGGTATCCCATAAATAATCTTTTTAGCTACTAATCATAATAATCAGATGTCCGAATTAGCTATCACTGGTAATGAAAATAATACATGAAGAAGGACAAATTATTGAGTGTTCATTGTTTAAGGGGAGAACATTTTCCTTAAGCCTAAACTATGTAAAACTTCCTGCCATTCTGCTAAGAGATTTATGAAAACATGTTGAAAGCAGCTTATCAGTGGTGTTTGTTAACTGGCATTGACACTTTGATGTGCAGGACAGCTGTCAAGTAATTCCACTTTCTTCAACTTTTCTTTCAGATGTAATTAGCACTGTGAGAAACCCCAGTACTCATTTATTTCCCAAGAGGAACTTGGTAGTGTTGTCCCCAGGGGATAACATGAGGAAACCCACTATCCAAAGCCCAGTTTCCTCAGACCCACTTCCTCTGATCCCCCTGCACCACTGGCAAAGGTTCTCCTTGGGTGCAGAATGAAGACCATGTTTTGTGATCAAATAAATACTCAAGACAAAGCTTAAAAAATACTTTTTTTTTTGAGAGAATAAATATAGACTGGCCTTGCAAAGCAACTCTGTTGTCCCTCATCTAAAATATGCACAATACCTACTTTTTTTAGGTTTCCATAAAAAAGAAAAAAAATCAAATAAAATCTTATAATAGATTTGGAAAAATAAGAATACTTTATAAATACAAAGTGATATTATGTATTCAGAGATAAAGATTAACAAAATATAATCAGATGTTATTATTGTTATATCTATATACGTATATATACACATATAAAATAAGTGTATATACCATCACGTATTTACTTTATGTTTCCATTCCTTCACTAATAATAGTTAGACTGAGGATCATGCATGTTTTTAAACATAAGAGCATAAACCTCTCTGGTATACTGTGCCTTCCAGGGCAAATATGCCTATACAAAAATGCCTCGGGGAAAGAAATAATTTCTCTCCAAATCTTTGAACAAACCTAATTTTCATTATTCCATTTTGTATAGACCTGCTGTGTGCTTAATAGGCTGCAGACTTATAATCATTGACTTTTTTAGTCTACTTAGACCTTTCAACTTGATCCTTTTTTAATCTGGTAATTGGAAGTGTCTAAAGAGAGACTCATATAAGAACCCTTCTGCCTGCCATCTAAGTTCTTCATTGGAGGTTCTCGTCTAACCTTCTTGAATAACCACAGTGCTTTGACACTTACTTAATTTGAGATAATTGTAAGGGAGACCATTGAGCAACACATCACAGATAATAGGATTTCCTTCTTAATTAAGGTGTTCATATCTATTTCAGCATTGTTCCCTGTAAAGGCCTCAATAACCAATCTGCCCAAGTAAGTGATATTTACATGACTTTGTGGATTATTAAGTGAGGTTTGTCCCAAAATAAGGGGGCTGGAATGTAAATGATTTAGCAGTTCCAAGAAGGGAAGTCTATCAGAGGTTGGTCATCAGAAAAGAGACAAGGTTTTAATTTGTCCTGCCTTTGATGAAAGGTGGCCTGGAAGGAGGAAAGTTCAGAAGAGAGTGAGAAACAGGGTGGATGGAGCTGAATTCTTGTTCTGCCTCTTACTATTTTGGGGGCATAGAAGTACTTATATTTCTCAGTCTCCATTTCTTCATCTAAGAGAAACAATACTACTTAAGGTAGTTGCACAAGTTCTAGCATGCAAAAGATTAGCAGGACTAACAGAAATAATCCTTCCTTAATGAGCAGTTGAAGTAGGTCATTGAATACAGTTAGAAGATGGGATTTCAGTCATGGTTATGAGTACATGCAGCTAGGGAGACATCCTATGTGTTTCAGGAACAGGTGAACACTGAGTCAAAGTGGGAAAGCTAACTTATAGACAAACCATAAACATCACCTGGGCTCTGTGGAATGCCTGTATGGTAGTCTAAAGCAGTGATCTCTAAGATGTGGTGGGGATAGCATTGATGCCACATGACACACCTTGGGTGGTATCCTTATATTACAGTAGACATATGACATTTGGAAGCTCCTCAGTGTATATACAAACAAAAAGCTTAGTCTTTGGGGCAGGAAAAAAAAATGGGTAACCAGCCTAAGAATAAACAAGGAGAATTGGCTGCCCTATGCCCCAAATCCCCAGTACTATGTATAAAAGTAGAAAAGGGTTCACGAGAGAAAGGAGAGAATGAAGGAATGAAGGAAGGAGAGAAAGGAGGAATTAGATGATGTTGCCTAACAAAGAGAATAATTCTGTCATTCCATTTGGGATCATAGAAGGTAAAGGGAAGTTTTATTTTTGTTACAAAGTTTTTTACTACTGTTATTATTATTATCATTATCATTATTATTATTATTATTTACTGGAGATAGAATCCCAAAAAATTGAACCTTTGGGCTACAACCCTGACCATTTTTACTCATTTATTTTTGATCCTCACTATGTTGCTGAGGGGTCTTGCAAAGTTGCCAAGGCTGATCTCCTGTCTCAGCCTCCTCAAGTTCTGAAATTACAGATGTGCCCCATCACGCCTGGCTTTTGTGTGTGTGTGTGTGGTACTGGAGATTGAACTCAGGGCATTCTACCCCCGAGCTATACCCCCACCTGGCTATTTTTTAAAGTTGTATCTTTTTTAAATAAAGTCTAGGGAAAATCATGGAAGCAGAAACATAGTATGACAGCACAAAGTTCTGTCTGGCCAAACTAAAGGATTTCATAATAGAATTCAGAGGGAAAAATTTGAGAGGGCTAGGAGAAATCAAATTGTAGAAAATTTTAAATGAATGAAATATATTTTAAGGATTTGTAACTTTTGACTATGACAGAATTACCATTTCCCTAATTTTGACTAAACTACACAGATTTATTTTTCCTCACTATAGATATCTCAGCTCTCTTCCCTGCCTTTTTTCAGCACTTACTTAGAAAACCTGTTAATATAAATTTTCTTCTGTCCCTTTGCAATGTCAATCTTCTATAACCCAGACTCTTTCCTATGAAGTTTTTCTCAAGGATCTGTGTGCTGTCCTTTTGAAATGTAATGATCAAAAGATATAGTGCCCCATATCCCAATCTCTTAGTAGGGTAGAAACTTAACTTCTATAAGCAATGATTAGCTAACACAAATGTCCTTGTCTCATGGACCAATGTTTGCAGTGCCCTGTCTTTTAATACTTTTTTATTAGTTCACTCAGCATTTCAAAATCTTCCTGCCTTTAGTTTCAGTGAAATTGAGTTCAATTTCTTTTGCCTATTGAAATAGTCTTCATATAATTATTGTTAGGTTACCTTACAAAGTCTGTTTAACTCCAACATCATGTGATTTTTAAAAATACTATGTGAAAAAATGAGGAAAATGATAATAATGATGAAGATCGTGTTTGAAGGAAGGCTTACCAATTATTTCTCCTAAATAAAGGAAAATCTAGTATAATTTCAGGGTGCCAAGGGCAAATTTAAAATTTGAGGCTCCTGTGTCCCTAAGCTATTTCTGGGCAACAATTAACCATGCTTAGTATGGACTAATTGCTCAAAGTCATCATTGTTGGTTTTACTTACAGTATTTTAATAATCAGCTTTTGATAAATTGGTAAATAATGGAAAGGTTCTATTTGATGTTGCCTTAATTCTCTTTTATACCTACTGATCCTTGAATTGCCCTACCAAGGCATTCTTATCTGTATTGGACCCATCATTTCACAGCCTTCTTTGAGGTAGTCCTTTCTGTCTTCTGAATCAATGACTCTTTTATATATCCTGTTTTCCTAGATTCACTCTGGTTCTGTGTCAATGTTGTAAGCCTTCCTAAAATTTAAATGAGTATAAATGGCTTAATGTTTCATTACTTCTAGGTAAAGTATTTTCATTATTACCAACAGGTATTAGAAATAATACCCAAAGGAATGAATCTCTAATAGCCTCATGGTAGTTTATGGGATAGGCATATATTTGGGCAGTGAGATTGCTGGTCACCTATCAATCATACCAGCAGATACATGCCTCCTTAACCACTGCTTGTAGCTAATCTGAGAGAAAATTTAAGTCCTACTTAAAAGCTCCTTCATAATATTGAATATCCCTTGGCCACATACTTTTGTGTCTATTTACCCAAATGAATACACCTGCAACTTTCATAAACAGTTGAATGTGCAGAATAGAATTAATTATTACTATATCAAACATCAAGAAATTCATTTTTATATCTGGAAATTAAAGAGAAAATGAGTCTAACAAAGAAAAGTCTTGAATTTTGTTAGGTTGAAGTGAATAAGTGTAATCTTCATAGCATGGGCAGCAAACTTCCACATAGACCAGACAATGGTATGCATCAGACACAAGGTAACCTAATTTAATTACCTGCAACACCACAAAAGACAGCTTCTGACTAGACCCATGAGCCAGGAGGCTAATATCCTGAACAAATAAATGATAACTCTTAAAAAAAAATCTGGCCTGGAAATGGACAGTAAAATTTAAGAGAATCCTTGACAAAATAAAAGTTATTGTCAAAAGGATTCATAAGAATATAGAGGCCCAAAGGTTTGTAAAACATGTCACATATGTGGGAAGGCTTTTCGGGAAAGGAGTCTAAGCCATGTTACCTCCTGAATATTCAGAAGTGGTGTAGTTTTGGGAGGACACTCTTAGGTAAGTTTCATTGAAGTATATTCCTTAGAGAATTCACAAGGATTAAGAGCCACAGCCTGTGAGGCACATGAGTAACCACTGTGTGTCCTTGCAGTGTCCTGCATGAGGGAGAAGTTCACCTTCAAGAGGGAGATTTGCGTTTAAACTTGATGGGAGAAAAAGGTCAGAATCAGAGGTGGAGGATTATTGATTGCTCAGTAGTAGAATGTCACTCACATTTTCATATGTCTCAGCCTTCGTTAGGTCAGGGTGAGTCTGAAGAAGAAGAGACTAACGAAGAAGAAATCAGACGAAAATCTATAGGACTGGCGTTAGTACATGAAAAATGAGGACACATGTCAGTTCTGCTTGGCAGAATAAGGCATTCTTGGTGGGAGAAGGGCATTTCTCTTCAGTAAGCCTTGGAAAAATCTCCTGGGTGAGAGAGGAAAACACCATGGCAAGTTTCAGTAAAAAGTAAGGCGAATTGGACAAAAGCCAGATTTTGTGGTAGAAAATCCTTCATCTGTAGCAGGAATATTTGGTCTAGGGCACGTAGCCTCATCTTTAGAAAAAGGGTTTTGCCCAAAGTATCTGGCCCCGTTGATCTAGAGACATAGAAATAAAGGAGACTACTGTGCAATCTATGTGGCTGTTTGACTAGGAAGAGGTGGATGAGGAGAATGGAGGAAGCCATATTATTACTTTTACATTCCTACTACTGAAAACTTATTATTTTGTCTGTGTTGGCCTAACCCGAAATGATCATTCATGCAGGACAATTGAGCTAACTCAGTGTATATGAGCCAAAAACCAGAAGGAAGCCAGGAGATATAATAATTATCATTGGATAGTTTAAGAGATGCTTGATGGAAAAGGTAGATTTTTCTTGATAGTCTAGAAGAGAGAATTGTCCCAATGCAGATTTACACATGTATAAAACTGGTAGATCTATCCATATTACCTCAAAAATGGTAGGAAGCCCAAATTGAAGAATAATTGTGAATATATTTTTTAAGTAAAAGTTGATCAAGAACAAGATAAAAAATAGTGGATGAATTTCATTTATATCTAATCCAGTTATCTCTGCCTTGATGAGCTTTGTTCAAACCAGAACCATTGGTAAATGCTTACTATAATCTAAAAGAGAGCAAAATGAACTACCTTGAGCAAAGATTTTAATTTCTAAAGGATTCATAAGAATATATGAGGTCAAATAGCTTGCAAACATTTCCTCAAACATGGGAGAGATTTCATGGAAAAAGGTATAAGTCATGTAGCTCCTAAAAATTCAAAAGTGGTGCATTATATGAAACTATTTTTTCTTACTCCTTATCTTCTTTCTCCTCCTCTTCCTTCTTGCATTCTAGTGTCAAGACCGAAGTCTCACATATTTGTAGGGTAAGGTGAGAGTTATAATACGATTTTACTGTCCATAATTTCATAATCATGATGACTGTGAAATAAAGTTATATTAGTTAGCTGGATAAATGCATAATTGAATATATTAATGACTTTTCTTTTTTTTTTTTTTTTTTTTTTGGTGGTACTAGGGATTGAACTCAGGGGCATTCTACCTCCGAGCTATACCCCCAGCCCTATTTTATTTTTTATTCTTTATTTTGAAACAGGGTCTCACTAAGTTGCAGAGGGCCTCACTTGGTAGCTGAGGCTGGCCGGGAACCCGGATCCTCCCATCTCAGCTTCCCAAATGCTGGGATTACAAGCGTGCGCCACAATGCCCGGCTTATTAGTAACTTTTATGACATATTGAAATATATCCCAAATATATGTGAAATCAATTACACTATAATACAATCTGTTAGCATATGTAACTGTACATTATACAGACATTTATTTATTTTTTCCAAATGTATAATTAAATGTAGACATAGATAGACATATAGGGACAACTAACATTGACATGTATTCACTACCTGTATACTTGATCAATTTTGATGACCATTTTTGCCTCTATTTTCTATAGCAAAGTAACAACTCAATGAAAGGAATAGCTTCAACTTTTGTCTATAATACTAATGTATTTGGTTATTCATTCTTTTAAATTCTCCTGGTGATCCTGTAACTTATCAACTGCCCATCTATAACATACTTTGATTGGACACGCTTATGCATATATGGTACATTTTCAACATTACTGTAAGTTCCAAATGCCTTATAGGAAAGTAAATGTTTTTGTAACTCAAATGAAAGTAAATATGCAACAAATGGATTCTTATGCTATGAAAATTGAAAGCTTTAAAGATTATATTCAGGATTCAGGCATGGTGGTGTACACTTGAAATCCCAGTACTTGGGAGGTAAGACAGGAGAGCTGCAAGTTTGTAGATAGCTTCGGCAATTTAACTAGTCCCTCTACAACTTACTGAAACCCTGTTTTAAAATAAAATTAATAATTGAATAAATAGGGCTGGGTAGCTCAGAGGTAGGGCAATCTCTAGTACCACTAAAGAGAGAGAGAGAGAGAGAGAGAGAGAGAGAGAGAGAGAGAGAGAGAGAGAAGATTGAGTACAGAAAGAAAGTACTGTATAGGTCAGGGAACTTACTGATTATGTATTCAGAATAAGGAAGTTATGGCCACATGGGCACAATAGTTTATTTTATTAATATTCCAGAAGAAAAATACAACCAGTAGTTTGAATTCATTTGCTCGGAAATTTAGCTGACAGAGTTGATGAGTTAGTCTCATGTGGATCATATGAAACACTATTTTTACTCATGATTAACAGTTAAAAGTGATGCACCCTTACACTGTTGTAAATAAGAGTCTAAGCCAAGTATGGTCGTATACACCTATAATCCCAGTACTTGGGATGCTGAGACAGAATGATTGCAGGTTCGAGAACAGCCTTAGCAATATACTGAGACTCAAAACAACATATCAAAACTCTGTTTCAAACAAAAAGTAAAAAGGACTAGTGGTGTAGCTTAAAGGTAGAATGACCCTGGGCTCAATCCCCAATGATTAGATTAGATAGATAGATAGATAGATAGATAGATAGATAGATAGATAGATAGATAGATATGTCTATATTTATGTCTGTCTCTATTTTGTCCCAGAAGACAATCACTTTTAAAGAACTAGTTCTAATTATTCTTATATTGTTTCCATCATTGCACAGCTTCATTAAAATATGGAAGAAATTTTCTCTTGTAATCACCTGATTCTGTATTTGCACACTTAAACTACAGAAAATCTAGTGAGAACCTATTTAAAAATAAAAATGAAATAATGCTGGGAGTGTAGCTTGGAGGGAGAATGCCCCTGGGTTCAATCCCCAGTGCAAAACCAAACCAAAACAAAACAAAACAAAAACAAACAAACAACAACAACAACAAAAAAGCTACAGAAAAATGTGTATACTTTGGGGTGCAACAGCCACCTTTGAAAAAACATAGGTAGCAGTGTGACTGGCAACAATAAGGAAAAGATCCCTTTGCATCCTTATAAGTAGACATAGTCATTTATAACAGAAACAGACTGCCCCTGTTACTTTTAGAAGTTATTTTTAGCAAATGTGCGTATGAGATTCAGCATATAGCAACCTCCAAGACTCCATTAACTAAGACACTATACCACTTGTACTCAACTTTTTCTTAAAGGGCTGGTATTAGCTAATGATGTACTTCTTATATTCTTCAACTTCAGCCCCACTGCTGTAAAATGTAGTCCTCAATGCAATCATGTCAGAAGAAGGAAAACACACAATCAACTATCTATGACCCTCAGGATTTGAAAATGTCACAATTGCTGAGTTGCTGGTTTTAACTGCCCTTCACTTGTTCACTATCTCTCCCACACCACCCTCTTCCCCTAAGTATGTGGGTACTTGGTGTTACTTAGCTTCTGATTTTTCTTCTCTCCTCAATTTCTAAGCCTAATGAGGCTGAGCTGAGTTAATAATGGGTGTAATAAGTAATGACTCATTGTTTTGGGGCCCGCACGTCTGTGTGCGCAGCAGAAAGG
The DNA here is from genome assembly GCA_004027655.1 of Graphiurus murinus. Taxonomy (NCBI): domain Eukaryota; kingdom Metazoa; phylum Chordata; class Mammalia; order Rodentia; family Gliridae; genus Graphiurus; species Graphiurus murinus. The sequence continues at coordinate 72,925 of PVLC010002053.1, forward strand.
AGCCAGGACTCTGATGCTATTTGTTCTGCTATGTCACTTGCCACCAAGCAATGCCACTCATCAATAAAAGGCAAGATGACGGATGAGTTCATTTAATGGAATTCCTCCGAGTGAGCTATAGAGCAACTCTTCAATAGGCCTGCTACTACACTTTCTTCTTTGCACTCTCCCTCTTGTGGCTCTTTTTTGCTTCCTCCTAAATCCAGGACAGTTGGAAAGCATGTTTGGCTAAGAAGGCTGCCGTTTGTGCCAGCAGCTCCTTCTGCTCTTAACAACTGCTATCCTAAATCAAATCATCAGCTCTTCGCCTAGAGATTAAATCTGCGCCACCTGACAACAGTGGCACCACATGGCATTTGGCCAGGTATACTCAATGCCTAGGTTCATTTCTTTATGTCCTTAGAGGATAGATTGTATTGGACAAGAATGTTCAATGTCCTGGGGAATCAGGTTTTATATTTTCCAGTTTGGTTCTTTCAACTTAAGATGCCCCAAATAGGCTACTCTCTGAGAAAGTTTATAATGTAGACTTTCTCTTCAGCATGTCAAATCTCAGTTTGCGTACCTCCTCCAGTTGATGTATGCTGCTTCATTTTATGATCTTGATTTTAACCATGGTAAAAGCAACACTGCTGACATCTTAGCAATAATACACAGATTCTATAGTTTGCAATAGTGGAGATAACATTTGGTAAGCCAGATATCCTAATAAGGCAAATGATAAAAATAAATGATATCCAGAAAAAGACAACAAGTGTTGATGTCATTACACTGTTTTAAAATGTCAAAAAATTTGTGAAGATTAGAGGGCATGAATACATGAAATCATATATAATGATCACCCTATAAAATTAAGAAAGCAGAGAATTCAAACAGCAAAGAAGCATAGGTAGTTAACATAGCTGATCTAGAGTTGAGATGGTAAGATGGAGTCTCAAGACTTTTCATTATGTAGAAATGGCATAGGGATGAAGGAAAGTGATAAGGTAGAAAATAGAATTGCAGGATGTTACAGATTGCAAGGTTTATAGATGATACATAAGAGAAGGGTATAGCTAGATATTGGAAAAATGTGTCATCTTAAATTTATCTTATTTCTCAAATTGAAATGAAGATCTATTTATAAGCTAATTGGAACTCACTAGCAAGTAGCTGATAAAAGGTCATTTGAGTCTGGTATTTCTCTTGCCAAATCTACATAAATTCACTTAATAAATTTTACATAAACATATATAATATACACATGAATATCTATGAATGCATATGTGTTCATATTCATATTCATGCTGTGGATATTGAAGGGCTAGAGATATTTCTCTAAATTACCCCAGAGATTCAGCAACTCTGTGCATGGCTTTGACAGTGAACCTCTCCTGAGCCTCTGCTAGGGATAGTACTAATATTGCTATCCATATCTAACATTCTTGATTTCATATGGCACAAAAACCATTGATTCTCTTGATGCTGACATTATATTTTATATTCATGCCCTTGCAGAGTTGAATCTATTCACAATTAAAGTCAGTGTCAAAATAGGAGAAATGATGAGAAAGGAGAAAGTATAGTATAGGAAACTAAATGAGGAACAAATGTGTATTTTAAAAACCTACGAAGTAAGGACAGCCAAGAAATAGATTAACAGAGCATTACATTTTATTGTTGAGCAGAAATGTTCAATTCCTTTTTTCTGAGCTCCCAATCAGCATTTTTCATTATTTTTTCTTCACCATATCTGGCTCCCATGCATCAGTGCTCGTAGCAACAACGCCTTCAGTAGCTCTAAAAACATCTTCTCATATCCAGGTTCCCACACAGGGAGACTAGTGAGGGCTGACCTGCCCTCCAGTTAGAGTTCTATATCCCTTGGGGCCATGAGTTACAGTAAGAATTCTCCTTTTCAAAGCAAAGGGTTTTAGGAATGATGGTTAGTTGCTATGTGGGCAGGGAAGCTTGACTCCCTACACATTGGGAGAGTCCATATATGTTAGAGTCATGCTGTCATAATGAGGCGTAGCTGTTATCTAATCATACTTGCATTCTTTGAAAGGGACTTCTCTCAGTGCCTCAGGTCATGTGACTTCTAGGAATGGCTGCAAGTGATGTGCACCATCCTTACCTTTCTGTTTGGTTTACAAGCCTTGCAACTCCCAGCATTCTGCACTGACCATCTTGACCATTCTGACTGCACCTTGCAAAGTATCAATAGCAACAGCACCATACTTCTGAAAGACAGCTGCTCTATTTTGTGCCTTAAATGTATCAAATACAAAGTCAATGATTCCAATGTCCTCATGAGAAGGATGAAGGAGAGATAGTAGACATCTTAACTATTCAGGCTAAAAATGGGCTTAAACTTTTTCACATCACCAAAGCACCAAACACAAAATCTTGGCAGATTAGAAACTTATTAATATCTGTTAAATTAAAATGGACTGAACAAAATCTGGTCTTTGTCCTCTCTACTTACTTTTTCATCTTATGAACCAATTAATCTGTAAATCTACTTTTCTATTTGTTGTAGAAATTTGGCAGTTGGCATTTTAATTTAATCTGCTCTTAAATATTCTGACTCTAACATAAATTAAGACCATATGTGTACTGTGGTAGGCTGAGACCTGCAGAAATGAATCCAATTTAATTTTGCAAATGTTTATTAACCACCTACAAGTGTTAGTATCCTAGACAGCATGATCATGAAATATTATCCAAATATTATCAATAAACATAAGGAAGTTTGATATCTAGCAACTGACTTTAGAATGTGAACTACAAAAAATAATTGATTTATTTTGTTTAATAAAACCTCAAATTTATAAGAAATCTGAAAAATGTGTTAGCTCTAACTCAAACCTCATCCCGTATAATAATGTGGAATAAGGCACAGATTAGGCATTTGACTATGTTTCAGGAAACATGGTCTCTTGGTTAGCAGTTCTACTTTTCAGACTCTGTGGGCTCTTCCATCCACATGCTTCTATAGACCTCTATTTCACAGGAGAAGCAGAATGGACAGTTTCTCCTCTTTTCTCTTCCAGAAGGAAACAATAGAACAGTCCACAATGAGAACAGGATATGAAATGATATTTTAGAGATGTGGTTCACAAGCCAAGAAAATGACATTACCACTTGGCCAGGATAGAAAGGATAATCATTTCACTTGTACTCAACCTAGCTGAGATCACAGTGAAGGTCTCTGGATCTCCTTCTGCCATTCCTTTAAGATGTACCATTTACTAAGAAAGTCACTGAAGTTAACAGGTTAAAAATAAACATAAGAGGGCTGGAGACATGGCTCAATGGTTGAGTATGTACCTAGCATGCATGAGGCCATAGGTTTGATCCCCAGCACAAATATAACGCACAAGGAAATAACCAAAAGTGAGATATGAAAAAGAGACCCCAGTGCAAAAAGGAGAGCTGGCCTATTGCACAGATATATTCTAATTGGTCTTCAATTATGCTTTACCATTGTTGATTTAGAGGATTTATTTGTTCATATATAAAAGAGGAAAATATCTCAACTACTCTTCAAATTCAGAAGACCTAGTAGCACTGAATTAGCATTTTTATGGCTAGACATCAGCTGCAGTTGAGGACCTGTGTTCCTTGGCATAGAGTGGACTTATTCAACACAACCACCAGATTCCACTCTGGATCACTTTCACTGCCTGGTGCCAAAGACACTGGACCACTGCTTGTCCAGGAAAGCAGGATCCAGTGCAAGAAGGAAAAAGGGGAGACAGACGATTCAGGGAGAAATAGACTTCTTAGTCAGTTATTGAAATGGGGATTACCACATGGAATCTCTTGGGTGGCAAAGCTCAAGCACCAAAGGGAAAAATAAAAATAAAAAGAGTCCAATAGAAACCAGTAGAAGGCAGATTAAAAACCACACCCATATCCTAGCAACTCCAAGGTAATCCATGGTTTTCTGAATATCTTTCGATTCTCAGGATGTCTGTGGTTAATTTGCAGTATAAGCCCCTGCCACACCAGGCTATAATGCTTGATTCTATCAAAATGCATTATTTCCATTATCATTTTATGTTCAATTGTATAATGTATATATTCTATCAATGACAAAAAATATTGAGGCCATGGCATTGTTCTGGGCATTGTACTAGCCTCTGGATTATCACTGTTGAAGACAATGGTCTTGATTTGTATTCAACAGACTTACTAGCTCAGTTTGGCCTTGCCTGGTAAATTTGGTGGCAGCAGTTGTGCCTGATTTTTCATACCAGCTGGTACAAATTGAAAGTGTGCTTAAGAATGGTGGTGGGGGCTTTAGATTTTTTTTTTTTTTTTGAGGAGACAGGTAAAACCATTGAAATTAAAAGAATAATTATTAGGAAATGAGAGCCCCTAGAATATTTATGTCACAACAAAACCAGTTACATAGCAGAGGAGAGGATGTGCTTTCTCTTAAGGGTTGCTAATTCTATTTGTCCCTGTTCTTTCCATTTGAATCATTGTTCTTCAATGTCTTCTAGAAGTTCCTTGCATATACTAGCAATTCTCAGCCAATTTATTCTTTGGAATTTTAAAAATAATTATGTACATTTTTGCCACACAGTTCTATCCATACTTGTAGCCACATATTTTATAGATCTCTTTATTCATTTGCTTCTCCCTTATTAATCTTATATTTCCTAGGTATATTATATACAAATTATATTAAAACCTATTTTGTATAACTATACAATATCTTTAAGCATTTCCCTGAACTATTTTCCAGATTCAAATGACTATAATATTTAACTGACTTAAAAGTACTTTAAAAAATACAAAGATGAGATCTGCACCAGGTGAATTCAGGATATTGCATTATACGTATAATATGCACTAAGGAGCCCATTCCATTTGCTTCTTTTTCGTCAAGTCAAATTCTGTAGGTACAAAATAAGTCATTTTTTTCAGCACTTGGCTTCTATAGTTTAGTAGTGTTAAGAGACTAGAGAATTAAAACCACTACATCTTGCCTAGTTTCAAAATGTATACATAGCACAATTCTCAATTTTATTTCTCAAAAACATGACAATTTCAAAAAGAAAAATTAATATTAAAGGTGATGTTTTTATTTACATGTGTCCAATTTTAATAATTATATATAATCTTCCTAAAATATTTGTATACAATGATAACTATTTTTACCTTAAGTATTTTATTGTATTTATATCTAGATTTTAGGGCATCAGTGAAAAACTGCTGACCATGATCTTTAGAAAAGAGTTTTAGTTTACCATAAGTGTTTATTATAAAAAATAATTCTGAGTTAGTAAATAGAGTATATAATTGATGCAATTAAAATAAATTAAAGCATATAGATAATGAAATTAAGATTGAAATTCAGAACCATTAAACTCATAATTCTGAAGGATGATACCAGTGGTTTAGAAAAATCTCACCACATTTTTTTCCCAACACCAGTCACCACACTTACTATATTTAAACATCTGGGTGCATTCAAGATCTAGATTCTTACTTTCTCAATTTCTTCTTTTACCAAGAACATTTTCCCCATTTCACTTCATTTATTTACTACTATGAGCACAGCCCAAACTTTGTTAGCATCACAAAGACAATTTAAAATCAGGAGCCCAAGACTTATACTTCTCTATGTCCACTTGTTATCCTTCAGCTCCTTTGATCTAGAATGAACTCTTGAATTTTTCTTCAACTTATTTTCAGCTCTATATTACTCCTTTTGCTATCTCACACCTCTATTGCCCTATTTTATCTTCCTGATTATTTTCTCCACAATCCATAGCTAATAAATACAACAAATTTGGTGCCCTCCTCTGAAATTATTGCAGTTACAGATGAAACCATATCTGTATATGATAGCCACCTTCTTTTTTTTTTTTTATCTCAGCACACATATTACATGTAGCACTGCTTGTGATTGTGGCTCATTCTTTTACATGATTCAGGAGCACCATTCTACTACTCATTACTGACTTCAAATGGATACATATCAGTACACAGCATTAGTATGCTACTGCATTTTCTAAATTCATTCTTTCATTTTCAGCAATGCATTTGCATCTTCCCCACTCCCTTCAACTTCAATGACCTGAATCACCTGCATAGTTTTAATGACAAACTAGAAGCCATGAAGCAGAGAGTCATTATCCTATCACATCAGTATCCAACTTTGTTTTCTTCCTCCATTTTACAAAAGAGAAAGTGATCCTGCTTTCATCAGAGGTCAATTTCTGCCAAAGTGGACTTTGCTTTTAAACATATTTGTTCCTTCAGTTATTCTCACTGTAGCATCTCTACCTTTCTTTGTCAACTGGATAATTCTCATTGACAAGCTGCAGTATCTCACATCTTCCAAAGAATGCACATTTCTACACCAATATCTCCAATCTGTTATCTCCTATTATCTTTGTCATCCCTCTCCAGTCTCCCTACTGCTCACTCACTCCATGCAGATACCTCTTGCCAAGGTTTCAGCAGGCATCTTTGATCGTCTTTCCAAACCTTTCAGCATCATGGAGTATTCACCATTCTCTCCTTTTTGAAACACTCTCTCATTTACCATATTTTTTGGATTCACTTTTTTTTAACTATTATTTCTCAGCATCTTTTGAGAAGTATGATTCTTTCAATAGATTTCTAAATATTGGTTTTTTTCCTTATAATCTAAGAATGTATTCAGTCTTCACATATCTGTGTACCATGAGTGCACTAATTATTTTTAATCCTATATACTTTTTGCCTCAAATATGAATGTCAAGCTTCTTCCTATAATGAATATATGAAAGTAATCACAGATTTAACACGTCCCCAAATTATAATATTTTTATATTCACTGCCAACTTCCACTCTAGAACTTTTTCTCCAACTTAAAAAATGCTGTTCTCTTTTAAAGCATTAAAAGCAAATAGAGAATACAGTAGGAGGCCTGGCATGGTAGTGCAAGCCTGTAGTCTCAGTACTTGGGAGGCAAGACAGGAGGATTGCTGGTTCAAGATCAGCGTCAGCAACTTAGTGAGACTCTCAGAAACCTAGCAAGAACCTGTTTTCAAACAAAAAACTGCAAAGGGTTGTAGCTCACAGGTTGAGTGCTCATGAGTTCAATCCCCAATACCACTAAAATAAATAAATGAATAAATAAACAAATTTTAAAAATTAAATAGAAAAGAATGAAGGTGTAGCTCAGAGAGAAAATGCTCTTATGGGTATCTTACATCTGTAATCTCAGTACTTAGAAGGCTGAGAAAGGAAGATTACAGGTTTGAGGACAGCCTCATCAAGTAGCAAGACTCTCAGCAATCTAGTGAGACACTGTTTCAAAACATAAAATAGGGCGAGGGGTGTGGCGTGGAATTATAATGGCCCTGGGTTCAATCCTCAGTACCACAAAAAAATGTTCCTGGGTTCAATTCACTCACACACACACACACACACACACACACACACAGAGTATAGAAAAGATAATGTCAAGTGTGTGGTCAACCATGGCAGATTAAGTAGATACATTTAATTCTGATCTATTTCAAGATCCAATGTAATAAATCAATATATATAAGTTAAAATGTATAATATCATAGATTCAACATTATAAAAGATGTAAAAAGAGCATTTTTAATAGATTTGGCAAGAGAGAAAAAAATCTTTCTATATAGACAGAAGGAATTTCCAAAGTTGGCAACCAGAGATAAATCTGGAATGTAAAGTTTCACACATATCCACTGGCTATAAAGAAAAATGAGATTAATACAATGTATAAATCAAAATCGGTTTAATGATATATTATATAGCAATATTGTCCCCATCATTCCAAATAGTTATATAGCAATCATTTCCAAATACTCATAGTGTGTAAGAGGTTTGTTTTCCAGAAAAACAA
>PVLC010002053.1:80885-113917 GCA_004027655.1 Graphiurus murinus
CCCTCTCCCTCTCCCTCTCCCTCTCCCTCTCCTTAGCTATCTCCTCTGCAGGAATCAGTGAGTGATTCCACCTACCAGAATTGGAAGGGCTGTCTTTCATGGCAATAGTATATTCTTAGGACAAAAGCCTATTGACACTAATGTTTGGAAGTCTCCAATCAAGTATCATCATTTCTTCCTGATCATAGGGCCACCACGCTCACCAGTCAGCAAGACCTGATCATGCAAAACAGCTTCAAATTAGTGATTTTTGGCCATTCTCAAATAATGATGCATACTCAAGGACTATCTTATATTTGAAAAAAATACTTTCTAAAATGGCTTCAGTATAATAAGCCCTACTTTCTTAAATAATAAATCCAAATGTTATTTAAGATTCAGTGAAATTCTCAAGAAGGTAATTCATACCCTTAGTGTTAGTCTTATACATGAATGAAGCTAATTTTTACTCATGTTCCCAAACTTATAGAGAAAGACCAAATTTGAATAAATAAAGAAAACACTTAGGTTGAGTCTTACATCTAACCCATGATAGCTGAGTAAACTTAGGCAACATTTTAAAGTTATTTTGCTGGTGCATTAGCCCACGTTTCAGAAAACGCAGAGCCTAAGGCAGAGGGTTTATATTCTCTTTGTAATGGAGTGCTGTCCCTGCTAACAAGAGTGATGGATGAGGACAGCACTACAGGAAAGAAGGGAGAGCCCCAAGGAAGATATATCATCAAGGTGGTTGCCACTAAGTGAAACCAGTTGCCCAGCTTTATGGAATTCTCCCCCAGGGAGGAAGGTCAATCACATCGCAAAACTGTTTATCAAAGAGGAAAAAGAGGGAAAGGAAAACTATCCATTTTATACCTCCTATTTTTCAAAAGTTTGCTTCTGCCTTTTCTGGTTGTGAATGCACTGGCTCCAGTTAAAGCCCAACAAAGGCATCAGCAGGGAAACATGGGAACAAGACAAAATACCCAAGAAATGGACATAGGTGTTAGAACTACGTGGTATATGCTTGGACATTCAAATAGAACTATGTCAAAGCTGCAACAACTTTGTTAAAATCATGTGACCATGAGAGAACCTGAGGTGACACATGGGCTTTTCTAGCTTCTTACCAGAAAAGTAGTAATAAGAGTATCTGTTTCTGGATCATTGTAAGTACTTATTCACAAATGAAAAGACACACTGGCATAGCACAGTCTTAAGAAATATACTTAATATTTCCCCTATTGATCTTTTCATTAATAAAACTATTTCAAAGTTAGCATAGATAAAATGAGATTGGTCATGCTTTGATCATCTTTGACACTGAGAAATAAATAAATGCCTGAATATACTATCATGATCTGTACTTTGGTGTATGTGTTTGAAATTCTCTGAAACTTATTTGAAATAAATTTGCATACTATATATAATATATATATATGTTTACCTGGGCATGGTGGCTCAAGTCTATAATTTCAGTATTTAGAAGGCTAAGACAGGAGGATTGCAGGTTTGAGGACAGCCTCAGAAATTTAAGGAGAACCTCAGTAACCAAGTTATACCCTGTTTCAAAATAAAGAAGTGGGAAAAAAAAGCTTAGGATGTAACTTAGAGGTAGAATGCCCCTGGGTTAGTACTGGGTTCAATCCTTAGTACTAACCAACCAACCAACAAGGAAACAAAGGAATTGGAAGAACTATCAAAAACAAACAAACAAACTCCAAAATACTAATTTGTCCTTAAACTTTGCATAAGCAATTTATATTTAAAATATCCTTGAGTGATATTTTAATTCTAATTTCAATATTTTAATTTTTTTCTGTAAATATCTAAAATCAGTGTGGTGGTGCACATCTGTGGTCCTAGTACTTGAGAGACTGAGACAGGAGGATTGCAGGTTCAAGGACAGTCTCAGCAAATATCAAGACTCTCATCAACCTAGTGAGACTCTGTTTCCAAATTTTAAAAAATGGGGTTGGGGTCTACCTTGAAGGTAAAATGCCTCTGGGTTCAAATCCCAGTACCACCACCAAAAAAAAAATATATATATATATATATATATATATGCATATATATGTATATATTTCTGTCTAATTATTCTTCCATTCCACAAGCAAATAACAGATTAGTATAGTAAATAATTCGTAACTACTTTTTCTGAATCTTAATGCATAAGCATGTTCTCATATACTATCCAGTACAGTATTTTTATATTCTTCTTTATGATTTTCCTTGTGCTATTCTTTCTTCTAGAATAGCCTTCCCTTGGGTTTCCACATTCCAAATGGCCATCTATTTTACAAGAAACACTTCATGTTTTCTATGTTAGGGTGTATCTCCTGGTAATTCTTGTACCCACTGATCTTTTCCTGTGAGATACAATAGTACTCAACATTCATGGACTATACCATGCACTTTGGCAGATTTATGTCCTGTCTGGTAATAGTCTATGATTCTTTCTTATATGCAAATCTTGCCTACAGAATTAGTTTTTGAAAATTAATAGGACAGGAAATTGTCTTTTTCTTTCTTTGTAACTTTCACAGTATCAAGAATACACTAGGCACATAGTAGGTATTCAAATGAAATATGATTAATGAAATGAATCAATTAGAATTGAATCAGTTAGAATTGAAAAAATGTTTCAGTGTAATTGTCTATCTCGTGAAAACTGGCAACTCGAAACATTAAAGGAGATCAGGCTTTCTTGCTAAGTTTTATGTCCAATTTGTTCCACTTCCAAACCCCCGGACAAAAACAAAATCTTTTAATCTATTTGCAAAATATCCCCTCCTTCCTCCCATCTTGCTACTGCTGCTGTGTGATATACTGCCCTTGCCTATTACCCCTTTATAGCTGTTTTGTTAAAGTTCATACCGCAAAGACCTGTAAAAGAAATTTATAGCTCTAGGGATTTCAGCAAATTCTAAATAACCATAACAGGAACATGAAGCATTAATTAAAGACACTAGAGTCTAAGTTATAACAGGAATCCTGACATTTAAGACCTTGCTACCATGTAAATTTAAAATGGTATGACAAACAGAGAGTAATTTGATGGTCAGAAGGTTATAATGGATACCTTAATACCTTTGTCAAGAAAAAGTGCCTGTCCTTGCTCTAACCCCTACCCGGGGGCTTCAGGGCCCCCTTCATAAAACATAGTGATGCCTAAATATTTTTGCAATAACTCATATACAAGCCGGTTTTTTCTTTAAGTACACTGAAGATTAAATACCAATCCCCAATATTCATACACCAATTTTCAAGTAAAACAGTTTAATATTTAATATATATTTCCTACAAGTTGACTGGTGCTTAGCTTATTGCAGGGCAATATTTAAAGCCAAGGGACCAAAGAACAAAGAACATGTCATGATACATAAACGTATTTTTCCCCCAGAGAACATGCTGTTGTGTGAAGGAAGAAGCTCATATTCCCGATTCTCTTTGCTAAAATTAGCAATGCAAAATGTTTTGCCTAATTTAAAAAAATGATAGTGGGATATCAGAAACTAGATTTTTTTTTTTTGCATCCGATACCAGTACCCATGATAGACAGTTGAAAGTGGACATTCTGCATATTTGTTAAACGCATATTTTAAAAAAATTGAAAAGTGATCCTCAGAGCTCAGATGTGCAGCAAATAAGTATGTGGCCTATGCTGTGCTGTACATCCATGACTTCTTCCTTGGCAGGGAAAATTGTTTTCTATCTTTGAAATTCTATGACATATATATTGAGTGTCTTTCATTCGTAATATGCCATATTTTGTCTTATATCACTAGATTTTTTTGTGTATGGTTTTATTCCGCATGTAAATTGCAAGATAAGGACTATAATTTGTACTCCTTCTATCCCATACAACACTTGGCACTGATTCTGAATATATTAGATTCTTAATAAATATTTGTTGTCTGATTAATTGATTTATCACACCTGCTAACTGCAAAGTGACATCATTAGTCATTTATGGAAGCAGAAAGGGATTACAAAAGATCATGTGAATTTGCATATAATCAGATTACGCCCCAAATTAGCACCAATGAAGCCAACCACCACTGTCTCCTTCAGGCCTTCCGTAACACCTTGTATCTACTTATTCCTCACTCACAATTCAGCGACTTGCTTCCTTCTTTCCCTTTTCAGCTTTGTGCTGTTATTTAATATCTCACCAGTTGTGTAATTTCAGCTCCCAAATTGAATAAGACGTTCCCTCCAGTGGAACCCTCACCTTGACAAATAGCCAAATAGTAATTATTATTCCTTTCAGAAGTTGAGCTATGGAATCATGCCTGCAATATCCCGGGCTTGAGTGCCTAGAAATTTATGCTATATTTCCCTGTGTCGGAGTTTCCATCTGCGATCGTATTTCAAGTCCTCTCATTTTTTTTTCAATATGATTAAGATAATTCCTTTATGAAGTTGGAAGCTCAAAGAGACATTCGGAAAGAAACTTGATGTTTCATATTTTGCAAACTTGCTCTCCCTGTTTCGTTTCCTATCAATTTAGACACTCGGAGAGGCAGAATTAATTTCGCAATGGTCTCTAATTTTTTTTCTCAATGTGTGACCTCCATATTAATAGGAGCCAGAGGACTCATTCATCATATCTGGTCACTGTGAAACTGACATTTACAGGGTGGAATGTTTCTCGCCCAGGACAAATGGGTATCATTTGTAAAACATGCCGCACCCAATCGTGGGCTCCCATGGCTCTGAAACTACATTTTTAAGCAACAATATGAACCATTTCCCAAACTGAAAGGTCTTTTCAAATATTTACTGCCTACCTATGGAATTTTTATTCTGCCGGCTGCTGCCATCAATAATCCTGGGAGCTCCAAGCTAAGTGTTGTGTGTGACCTCCAAGGAAAGTCTGAGAGCTACAAAATGGGGGAGGTGGGGCCCTCATCCTGTATTCTCCCTTCCTTCCTTCCTTTTCTAGGGCCTATGATAGAGAAAACAAGAGTTGTAGGAACTTGCTTTTATGTTTACTGTGAATATCTTCAACACTTGCATTTGCAAGTGAGCTCAAATTTTTAAAGTTATTTTTCCAAATATAATGGAATATGCTGATTGACTTCCTCTATGAAGTTTTCCGTTACCACAGCCTATTGTCAGCATGCACCTGGCATTTTGTTTTTATTTTTCTAAAACTCAGTTGTTAATTCAGTGTTCCCTACCACGCAGACATCTTGGTGACCATAATTTTAATTTCATAGAAGGAGACCAGATGAATTCCTTTCTTAGGATATCTACAAATTCTCAAGCTTTTGGTTTCTTATGACATGCCCCTGACTAATGTTCCTCTTTTCACATGCTGTTTTGTTCTCTATCAATGAAAGTACAAAACTCAGTACTTCAAATGGTTTCCATAAAAATTTACAGTCATGTACTAAGAATTATGTGAGGCTTCAATAACCTCTTGAAAAACTTAAGGTTCTCTATTCCTTCTTTTCTTTCTTCTATTCTCTTTCTCCGTTCCAACTCTCTCTTTCATTCTTCTCCCATCCTTCTCAAAAACAAAATGTCTTCTTGCCTCTTATAGAATATTTGTAGTCTCCTTCTCGAAATATGGACTCAAGCTCACCTTCATTTTTTCTACAAGTACTCACCTGCTCTAATCAGGATTTTGTTCCAGTAAGAAGGCCCTGTTCCTCCTTAGAAGAATTGATGAGTTGGTAGGAGAGTAGAAATACATTAATCTTATACCATTCCCAGAGAATTCTTCTTGCCTCAATTACAGTTTAATTGCTCTCTTCTGAACAAACAAATGGCAAGCCCAAGCAGATAGTTTACAGTGATCTGTATCTGTCACTAGTTTAAGCCTACCCTGAGGTCAGAATTTAAACATGCTAATCCAGTACTGGACTTAATAATAAACAAGATAGAGATTATCTCTGCCTGGCAGAGATGTGTAGCATACCTCACAGAAGTTTTGCTACAAACAAATGAATGATTGTTACTGGGAAATTCTGTAATAATAATATCTATATAGCACAGATTAAAATAGTTTATATCTGTCAAGTGCTTTGGATATTGTGCTTTGGCTTTTACCTGTCACAAACACATAATAATCACAAACTACAGCATGGCTAGGTACAGAAGACTCAAGCACCTTGCACCTTATTAACAGCAATGCAAGTAGGTGTCATCAACATTTCATGGAATAAGATTCTTAAATATAAGAGGGATTAAGAAATTGTTTGAAGTCATGCAGTCAAACTATAAAGAGCTGGCATTATGACTTGGTTTTTCCCAACTTAAAGACCCATGCTCTTTGTGTATGATATTTGGGATTCACAGCAGAGTATATATACAAATAATCTCATAAAACAGTATTAAGGAGCTTGAATTGAAAACAAAAAAACAACAAAAAAAACCACTCCCTCCCCCTCTTTAACCATCACCTTGGACAAAAATAGATCAGTCTCTGGACCTAAGAATCTTTCCTAGTACCCTTTCCTGCTTACAAAAATCTCCAGTCTTTGGACAGTCACCTTTATAAAACATATCTAATCTCTTGCTTTTACTTCTATATTACTGAATAATTACATATTTCTAAATAATAAAGATTCATTTTGCCTGTTTGGAGAATGTTACACAACTAGAATCGTAAACAAAGTGCATTACTTTTGTCATAAATCGAGTGACAGATATCTGTACATGGATGATTCCTCTGAGCTTTCTAATTTTTTTTTCTTTTGGCCTCTGTAGTTATGTTTGAGCATACTATCTCAGTTACTGAAGCTTCTTAATAATACTTATTTTTTGGTAGTTGGGCTTACCATGTTGTTTCTTTTTCTAGAAGGCATGGACAATTCTCTGCAATTTGCCTTGTCACTTACATTAAGAAAATCAGCCTATTAAATACTACCACTAGCTATACCAACAAAAGATTTAGGTTTTGTTTGGTGTTGCATTCCGATTGAAAATTAAGGACAAATGACTATTGTTAAATGTTGAATCACAAAATCCATAAAATAGATTTTTGGTTGCTTTTGGATCATATTGATTATATCTCCGTACTGTTTTTAGTTTTTCCTATAGATTCCTAGCACATCATTTTCTAGATTTACTTTCAGAAGTTTACATTTGTGCTATTACAAATAGTATAATTGTAAAATCTCATTTGTATTGAATCTACAAATAGTAGGTAAAATAAAAATATATTTTGAATACTAAGAAAATCATTGAATTTAATGAAGGGTACTAATTTCTATATTCTTTTGGAATTTCTGCATATATACTTGTATCATAAGTAAATAAGAACTTTATTTCCTATTTTCATTATTAATAATTTCTTATTCATTTATGTGGTTTACATATATACACATGCATTTTATTTTATCATCTCAAGCTCTCCATACACTATGGAATAGAAGTAGTGACATTAACTATTATCTTTTTCTAATGCTCAGTTTCACAGGAAATACTTTATTTCAATATTAGGTATGGTAGTCTTTGCTTTATATGTTTTTTGTTGTTTTATGATATTATCAAATAAAGACAGCTCAAATTATTTTTTTTAATCTTCACTTGCTGTGGAGTGAAAATTTGAATTTTTAGTTTTCCAAAAATCATCACATATTTCCCTTTAATATAAAAATATGGGAATTTTATGGATTGATTTTAAGTGTTAAACTTATTTTATATTCAGAAGATTAATTTGATTTGGTAATGATTCCAGTTCGTTTTATGTATAGATTTGAGGTTTACATTTTGTTAATTTTTTTTTTTTTTTTTTTTTTTTTTTTTTTTTTTTTTTTTTTTTTTTTTTTTTTTTTTTTTGCAGTACTGGGGGTTGAACTTTGAACTCGGGCATTTTACCTCCGAGCTATACCCCCAGCCCTATTTTTTATTTTTTATTTTGAAACATGGTCTCACTAAGTTTCCAAGTGCCTCACTAGGTAGCTGAGGCTGACCTCGAACCTGGATCCTCCGGTCTCAGCCTCCCAAATGCTGGGATTACAAGAGTGGGCCACCACGCCCGTCTTGTTAATTTTTATCTTTTGTAGTGATGGGCAATATTGGTCTGTATTTTCTCATCTCTGGGAATTTCTTATAAAGTTTTGCCTCTAAAATTAGTATATTTTTTCTGAAATATATTGTGAAATGTACACAATATTTTATTTCCTGTGCTCTGGAAAAATTATAATAATATTGACATTATTTCTACTCTAAATATTTAGTAGAAATGAAAGATGTATCTATGTGGACCCAGATACCTTTTTAAAAAATATATTTATGATGGGATTACCTTAAAATACAGTTTAAGTTTTTAAATAATTGCAATACTATTTAGGCTCTATTTCTGTCAAAGTTTTGATAGGTAATAATACCCTTTTACTATTTGTTAATGTATACAGGAGCTATAGTGTTATCTCATTTATCATTTCTGAAATAAATTAATTCAATTTTTGTCTTAATCAGTTTTGTCTGAAGTTTATAGATTCATTATTCTTCTTATAAAACAGCTCAGAGCCTTGCTGAGAATATGTAATAAATACTTTCTATTTTGCTATTTCATACCTTTATATTTGTCATTTATTTCCTTGATTTTTGGTTTATTTTGCTTTTCTTGTGCAAGTTTCTTGAGGTTTACATATATCTCACTAATTTTCCGTTTTTTCTAGTGTGTGCATTAAATTTCTTACAATCTTAAAAACTTATTAAATTACTGAAAATTATTTGAATTAGAAAAAAAAAGCAAGTTGGAAGTATCAACTTCACTCAGTGTGGTTACTCAAAAGACTCTTTAAAGAATATAAAATTTGCCAGGAATGGTGATGCATACCTGTAATACCAGTACTTGGGAGACTGACAGGAGGATCATGGATTCTAGGAAAGGGAGTCGTAATTTAGCAAGATCTTGTTTCAAAAATTAAATAAATAAAAATATTGTCATGTGTGTAGCTCAGAGGTAGAACACTTCTGCATTCAATACTTAGTACCACAACCCCTGCATCCTCCCCCCCTACAAAAAGAAAGAAAAAGAAAAAGGAGGAAACATTTGTTTCGTCTTACAATTTCAGAAATTTCAGTCCATGGTCGGGGTTCCCCTGTTTCACACCTGTGGTTGGTGAGGCAGAACATCAAGAAAGACAGAGGATGACAGAACACAGTGGCTCACCCGATGGTAGGTAGGAAGCTGGGGAGGGATGTGACATGCCCTTCAAGGGTGTTACTCCAAAGTGACATACTTTCTCCAAGCAGGCCCACTTCACAAAGTTCCACTACCCTACACTGGCAACAAAGACTTCAACACACAAGCTTTGTGGAATGATTGACATCCAAACAATGATAGATATGGAACAACTAGAACTCTAATACATACTAGCACAAACGCAAAATTTTAAGTCTCTAAGGAAAATTGCTTGGCAATTTCTCATATAATTATACACGTTTCCTATTATCCCATCAATGTCCTCGTAAGTAGTTTTCAAGGGAATCAAAATGTATGTCCATAAAAATATGTACTAAACTATCTTAATGGAAATCATTCATAATAGCCAAAAAACTTGGAACAATCCAATACTCATCAGCTGTTGAATGAATAATGAGTTATGACACACTCATTAATTGAAATACTACTTAGCAATTAAAAGGAATAAAATGTTGATACACAGTTGAATCTCTGGAGCATTATGCTAAGTGAAGAAAGCAAACACAAAAAATGGAAACCTTGCCTCCATTTATGTGAAATTAACAAAGATAAAACTCTAATCACTGAAAACAGGCCAATAATTACTGGCAGCTGAATGAGGAAAGGAAAGTTTGACTACAGGGGTACCAGGAAACTTTGAGAGATTTGTAGAAAAAATGTTATATCAATCACAGTGGCCCTCACATGATGACATATAATGAAGCTGACTGTAAAAAGTGAATACAGCTTTTTTTTTTTGCATTGGTGATTGAACCCAGGGGCATCCTACATCTAAGTTAGATTAGACAACAAGCTCTGTTTACTTTTAATTTGAAAGGAGGTCTCATTAAGTTGCTGAGGGTCTCCCTATGTTGCTGAAGCTAGCCTCAAACCAACAATTCTCCTTTTTCAGCCTCCCAAGAAGGAGGATTCCAGGATAGACTGACTACCTTCCCCAATGTATATGTCTCATAATTAGAAAGAATGTAAACAGTGATTACATAGGAAATAATTATTTACAAGATTGTTAACTCTTTGTATGGTTTCAAAGTAGACTAGAAAATTGGAACTGATGCCTAGTTAAGGCAAATTGTATAATTTTTCCTAAAATATTTTGATAATATGGGGGTGGCTCTTTATTAGCAACTAATCAGTTAATGTCTTTAATACATGTTTTTATTGACTCAAATACAGTACCTTGACAAAACTGAGGTATGATTATCCCACAATCAAGATCTATTAACAAAATTCTCTTCTTAGAATTAATCCAAAGTAACAAAATCCAGGAACATTAATTCAATTAATCAGTCATTATGTTCAAACAAATATATAGTAATGGATTAGTTTGGATCAAATCAATTTGGTTTACCTGAGATTACATATATTAAAGCCCCTTCCTTGATGAGGCCAGATTATAGTTTAGCCAAAAGAAGAAATCCTGTGCCATTTGGAAGCTGAAAGTGACTCAGCAGCTATTATTCTTTAGAGGTCATCATGGTTGGATTTGGCTAGAGACAGCAGTGATGGTAGCAGATTCTTGCACTTCTTTCCTTTAGTTTATATTCAACACTTCTTCACTGTTGACCCTGTCGGCCAACACAAACCCCAGTTTCACCTCTACTTGCTTAGGGGCAGATCTATTGAGGTATGTTCACAGCTTCCCATAGGTCTACACATTAACTTTGCTTCTGCAGTCCCTTTCAGTGGCACAGCATCT
This sequence comes from Graphiurus murinus, assembly GCA_004027655.1. Classification (NCBI taxonomy): domain Eukaryota; kingdom Metazoa; phylum Chordata; class Mammalia; order Rodentia; family Gliridae; genus Graphiurus; species Graphiurus murinus. The sequence continues at coordinate 91,730 of PVLC010002053.1, forward strand.
CCGTTTAAGGGGCTTGTGACTCCTTTAATGCCCTCTCTTCCCTTCTGAAACTTTACTTCACCATTTAAGTAGCACTTAATTCCTATAATGAATCACTTACCTAATAACTCATAGGAATGCTGGCCCTCTGATTCCCTCTAACAATGGAGAGACTTTTATACCTAAAAATATCACAACCGCCATAAAAAATGTATTTTTTTTTAGATATTTTTGTGATTTTGTCACTTGCAGCATCTTTTTTTTTTTCTGTATTGGGGATCGAACTCAGGGGCATTCTATCTCTGAGCTACACCCCCAGCCCTATTTTTTTATTCTTTATTTTGAAACAGGGTCTCACTAAGTTGTGGAATGCCTCACTAGGTAGCTGAGGCTGGCCACGAACCCGGATCCTCCAGTCTCAGCCTCCTAAATGCTGGGATTACAAGCGTGCGCCACCACACCCGGCTCTTGCAGCATCATCTTAAAGGAGAGTTTATTAATATACATGCATAGATTCTATGATAACACAAAAATCTAATATCAGGCAAAGAAGGCTTCAACACTCCAGCAGTATGAAATTATTCCTTTCAAACACTTATTATTTAGTCTAAGAGTTTGTTAATTATAACAATTCACACATTTTTCATTGCATATTAAAGATTAGGAATTTTAAAAATCTCTAGTGCTATTTTAGGGAGGAGTACTTTTTTCCCCTTCTAAACAATGCTACCTCTGAATCATAATATGAAGCCACAGTACACATATGAGTGCCTGCACTGCCAATCGTGACTTTGCTAACCCGCCCGTCCTACAGGACAGTGTCTGCTAAGCATGTGTATTGCCAGTGGAAACCTTTGCAGTTAAGCCAATACAAAGACATGGACACATAAGCTCTACCTAACCAAGCTTTTCATAACCTACTTAGCTCCATTTCTAAATTTTTGTGCTCATCAGAAAAAAATTGAAAACCATTGTTGAGATTCAGTAAACCTTACTGCTACCTTTTCTATTTTCACTCGATGGGTCTTGCCGTGTGTGTGTGTGTGTGTGTGTGTGTGTGTGTGTGTGTCTAGGAATTAAACTCAGGAGCATACTTTCAGCCCTAATTCTTTTTTTTCGGTATTGGGGATTGAACTCAGGGGCGTTCTACCTTCGAGCTACACCCCTAGCCCTATTTTTTATTCTTTATTTTGAAACCGGGTCTCGCTAAGTTTCAGAGTGCCTCACTAGGTAGCTGAGGCTGGCCTCGAACCCGGATCCTCCAGTCTCAGCCTCCCAAATGCTGGGATTACAAGCGTGCACCACCACACCCAGCTTCAGCCCTAATTTTTTAAACCGGGACTCACCAAATTGCTGAGGGTCTCCCTAAGTTGCCGAAGCTGGCCAGGAATCTGTGATCCTACTATCTCAGCCTCCCAAGTACAGGGATTGCAGGCATATACCACCACGCCCAGCTCAGGTCTTGCTCTTTTAAAGTCATAACTGTAATATTTGATTTATATGTTCAAATCTGGCTTTTCTGTTTGTGACCCTGATCCTTAATCTCTTTCCAGAATTAGAAATTTGGGTCTTGCTGATTGTCTTTGACTCAGTTGACCTCTTTACATCTTCGGTTATTTCTGATAAGAAGGTTGGCATCTTTGATTTCAATCTCTTGAAAAATCATACCTCTAAGAAGAATCTTGGCTTATATCTGTCAAGGAGAAGAGAATGCTGTCAGCTTTCATTCTCTGTAGAGAATAAACTCCCTTGGGCAAGAACTATGTGTCTTATTCTTGTCATGTTATTCCCAGCAGGCATTATTGGTTGAAGTGAGGAATTTAGAAATTTTAACCTTTGCATGTGACTCTATAAGTTTATTTCATCTGATAAATACAAGAGGCCAATAGATTGTATGCCACAAAAGCAAATGGTATGTCTTATTTTGTTTATCACTTAATATCCATATTTTAGCCAATGCCAGTCCCAAAATAAACACAACTACGTGCTTTTTGAAGAAATAAATTAATGGAGGTGCATAGATTCCACTGATGAATGTATCTATAGGAATGACTGTCTATATGGCTTGCAAGAAGCATGGGACAAGGCTTTATTCCATAGAGAAACTATGTTAATCTGCTAAATATGAACTTCTATACACTCTTTAACATCCATGGGAATAAAATGATTCAGAGGGCTTATTGTAACTTAAATATTCTAAGTTTATCAGTGTAAAACATCTTTAATTCTAACTCTATGTGCTTGTTGGAGGAAGAATAATATATCTTAAAAATGTTGCCTATATCACCTAATGTTCACTAAAATACTAAGAATTCCAAAATTCAGTAGGTTGTACAAATAACAATCTATTTAGCTGTTTGTCTTTTGGCAATTTTACTCATTTTTGGCGAGTTGGACCTTGTTGTGTCATGTGTCTGAGCTACTCATATGTCTGTGCTCAGCTTCCAATTTCATAAGGGACCAGTTGTTCTAAGAAAAATCTGAGCTGTGACCTATCAAACCTGCTACCTAAGGTCTTTTGCTTTCCATTAGGTTGATTCAGAGCAATCAAAGGGATAACAACTTCCCAAGAGAAAGTAGAGAAGCGTGCAAAGCCTCTCAAAGGGCAGCTTCAAAATCACAACACATCCCTGTGGCATTCCAATGGTCAAAGCAATTCACAAGGCCAGTCCAGCTTAAAAAATGGAGAAATTGACACTGTTATATAATGGAAAGACCTTCACATTATTGTGGCCATTTAATTCCTTTTGGGGCAGGATATATATATATATATTTAGTAAATGAATAGTTAGCTAATTTTAGTCCTTTATTTTTTAGAGAAAGATAAAATATTCTCATAAACCACAATACCCTCAAACTCTTCTCCCCACACTCTGTTTGATGCTGAGATTGCTGAGATATCCAAATAGGTGTCAGATAATATTTGAGGTGAAAAAAAACTGATATCTCTTCTATGCACTTTATTGAGCATTATTCACATTGAAATACATATTTCCACCTAGAAAAGACAAATTTGCAAATTCCGTGGCCTTTTGATACTCTTCATAGCTTCTTCCTTATTTAATTTATTTTTTGTGGTATTGGGTATTGAACCCATGGGCACTCTACATCTGAGCTACATTCACAGCCCCTTTTTACTTTTATTTGGAAACAGTGTCTCACCAGGTTTCTGACAGTCTCACTATATTGTTTAGGCTGTCCTTGAATTTGGGATCCTCCTGCCTCAGCCTCCCAAGTCCTGAGATTATAGGCCTGTGCCATCACACCAGATCCCTACCTGTTTCTGTAGTGCTGACTCTAAAAGAGAAGTTTACTCACCATACTTGCTGATAATCAAATGAGTCTAGGATATTAGAGCCACAATTTCCTACTCACTGAAGGTGATGGTTAAGTTGGATTGTCAATTTGAATAGATTCTGTAACATCTAAAGATTATGTGACTTTGAGTGTGTTGATGAATGGTTGGCTTATGTGAGGGCATATTGAAGGGGAAATCCTGCCCTGAATGTGGGCAGCAATGTTCTGATAGGTGCAGAACAGATAAAAAGGAGAAACCCATGTGAATGATGTGTGGTTCTTCCTGAAAAAAGCACATCTGCTCTTGCCTGAGATATCAACCTTCAGCTCTTCAAACTGGACTTTCTCATTTGTTTCTCTGGAGAGTTTCCTGACCTTCCCATCCTGAACTGGGATTGCATATTCGATGACTCTTATTCTGAAACTCCAGCTCTTAGACAGCTCTACACCAGCTGCTGGTTCCTTTGGCTCTCCTCCGCAGGTGACCACTTGGCACTACACTGCTCTGAACTGTAAGCTTATTTGATATATCCTCTTTTATCATATACATATCCTGTTCTGTTACTCTAGTGAACACTAACTAATACACTTAAAAATTTTGAGAATATTATCAAGAGGTCCACATATTTAGCACCACTGGCAAATGAAAAAAACAATGTTATAGATAGTTCAAGTTATCTCTTTGGTGTCAGCAGCCATCCCTTGAAGAGTTGGTAGTAAAATCCAAGGATTTGGTCTCCTTGTTCAAAGTTTCCTTCGACACCCACAAGAAATAAAATCTACTTTATTAACATTAGAAATTTTAAATGCAACTCCAAATAATTCTGACACCTTATCTTTGATTATATATTATTAATGTGACATGATCCATGAGAATTCTAGGATACATTATCTAGATGTAATCTGCCTTTCATGTACATTGATTTTGCCATTTTCAATTTTCACTGTGGTTCTATATATAAATCCATTTTCAGGAGGTTTACCATGATCTGCAAAATTTAATAGACCTATGATATGACATGCTATATTTATCATTTATGTGACATTTCTTAAATAGAAAAGACAAAATATTATAATTTAGGTAACTTTGGACCATTGTCAATATTTTCAGTGTCTGATAGAGCATTGCTCTAGCTCTCTTTCTTTGTCCTTCAAGTAAAATTGCCCTTTTATTCATTTTTGCTCTACCCATGACTGGCAGCTGATTCTGAAGTGTCAGACCATTATTTGTTTTTTTGGATGTTATCATTTATTGCAAGGAGGATAAAATCAATGTGACATTTCCAGAACAATGATAGATGACAATAGTGAGTGGTCTTTAAATGCGAAAGACTAATTTTTAAAAATGTCACAAGTGTACTATTTCAAACTTTGTCAAAGATAAAGCAGTAAAAATTGTGGACATAAAAATTAATAATATTTCACTAGGTTACATGCAGATACAGATGCTATACTTAACATTGTTTTAAGTGTATCTAAATACTGGCTTACAAATAGCTGGAATAAATGTATCTAAAGTATTATAAAAGTCCACTGAGTTAAGCCATTCAAAAATTATAGATGCTTGAGTGAATGTGTGTACATGTATATGGACTTATATGTACATACACAATCTCTAACTATGGAAATGAATTTAAACCTGTAAGCATGACAATGTAATGTTTCATCATTGTTATTTGTTCTTATATGTGTGACCATGGCAAGCTGCATACCTTCTCTTTGTTTCACTATCTTTATCTTTTGAACAAAAATACCACTAAAAGTTAATGCATATATTAAGTGGAAAAGGTAGACAAAAATCTCAGAACAGTCCTTGGCACACAGTAAATTACAAGTTTAGTTGTTATTAAAATCATTAACATGAATGTTATTTTAAATGATATAACATTGTCAATGATAACTTTTTCATACTAATAGAAATTCTTACATTAAATTTTGTTATTGTTGGTGTTCATACTAATTGTTCTTTATATTCATTTTAGTTGATCCCTGATATACATTGCACCTTGGTTTTCAGTGAATCTAAAATAAAACTGCATTCTGCAAACTCCAGAACTGATGGCCAAGAAGCAGTTGTGTGAAAGGCCAGAAAGAAATTTCAGAACTCCAATTGATAATTATATTTAAGAATCAATTATCTGTGATCTGTGGTTTGGAGGAACTAAGTATACTTCATAACATGAGATTTGCTCTCTAAAGATTTGCCACGTTTTAGGGACCTAATGGCTCAGCAGAACAAATTTTTATTATAGATGAGTTTCTGTTTTTTGCCAGACTGAACTTCAGAGCAAAGAAGAAGAAGTAGAAGAGGAGGAGGAGGAGGAGGAGGAGGAGGAGGAGGAGGAAGAGGAGGAGGAGGAGGAGGAAAGAGAAGTGAAGAGAATCCCCTGCTGCTTTCTATATGAGCAGGTGTTGGGCATCCTGTTACCACTTCATCAAGATTTTTCCAGCTGTATGAAACTTGGGAATTTCCCCCCAAATTAGAATTTCCTTTCCCTTAGTTCCCCAAGTGCATAGACGTCATCTTGCTTCCTTGCATTTTAATTCAAATGAAGGAGTTTCATGTAGTAAACCCTAAGTTTTAGATCACATCTAGGTATGTGCCAATGTTTGAAATTGGTTGAGCTGTGAAATCTTATGTTTGTAAAAAACTTGAACTCAAATTCCAAGCCTGAAACGTATGGATTTTTTGATCTTATGCAAGTTATTGAACATATCTGTATCCTAAACTAAAAAAAATGTGGATAATAGTTCTTGTATCTTGTAGTATCCTCTAAATTAGTTATGAACACATGCACACACACACACACACACACACACACACACACACAGAATGTTGGAGATAATTCCCAGGAACTAAAAGTTTAAAATGTTCTCTTTCTATTTTTCTTCTTACTCAACTCTTACAGGGTAAGAAGAATGAAGTAAAAGGAAGAAGAATTAATTACTAGCCAGTTTCTCACACATAATCATATAAAGGTGCCTTAGTTGAATAGGAGGAAGAAATACTATGGCCAAAGGAAATAACCATAAGAAGAAACAAAAAGAATTAAAAGCAAAATCACATCTTGTTTTTTCTCCTTTTCCTCTCAATAGGAATTTCTGCATACTATTACTTACTAGTCTAGTTATAAAGCAAGACCAATTGTTCCAGAGAAGGCACATAAAAGGTGAGCATACCAGAGAGAAATACATCTTTAATGTAATACTTGCAGGAGAAACTGGGAAGCTTCCAGGGAGGAGAAAGTTTAAATTTTATTTTAGCAACTCAATTCCCCTAAAGAAGTTTGAGGAAGAGTCAAATAATATTCTTTAGAATTCGTCAATTTAATCTCTTGAAAAGAGGTTTACCACTAACCTTGGAGCAAAACAAAATGCATAATCCTTGATCCTGACTAATTATGAGAGAAAAGAGATAAATTGAGGAGGAGGGTGGGTAGGTAACATAAGCTTCTTCTGGATTTTAATCACATTCCAGAGATGACATTCCTCAGTCAAGGCTTGCCATCATCGTCTTAGCACACCCAATGTTCCAAGTTACCTGGAGAGTTAATCACAGCAAATAAAGTCAAGCAAAAGGAGGTCTTCTATTATCATGTTATGAAAAAATGTGGTTGTTGAATGAATAGTTTAACACTATCTGGGAGATTATCAGGAATGCAGAATACAGATCTATTGAATCAGGCACTCAGTACTCTGGATTTTAACAAGATTTGCAGGTAATTAATTTAGTCATTACAGTTTGAAAAGCACTACAATATTTTATGAGGCTTAGATTACAAAATTTAAACCAGTCACCAATGAAGACACCTGGACAAATGCACCCAGAATCTTATGGAAGATGAAAATAGTTCAAATGCTTCGATCAATGGTTCTTTTTTTTTCATTTTATTACATTTTTCCCCCAGTGGTTCTTAAAGTGTGAATACTGGGTCAGCAGCAGTTGCATGAACTAGATAGACTCTATTAGAAGTGCACATTCTTTGCTACTACTGAATGAAACACCCTGAAGATAGGGCCAAACAATTCATTTTCTATAACTGGAAAACAGCCAATGATCATCCCATAGGTCTATAACAAAAACTGTTTTTCTTTTGTTTATTTACTATATCAATATCAAGTAAAAGCTAAGTTATCAAGTTCACCCATAAGTCCCCTGGAGATTCACTGTAAACTTCCCAGGTGAGGTTACTCAGCATTTCCAAGCAGCAATGGTCCCTTCCTTTATTATTTTTCAAAAAGAACTATCTTGTAAAGTGTAAATATCCAGAAAGGTTCAAATTTAGCTCATGTGATTTCAGAATCATTGTCCAAATTCCTAATCTCTTTGCCATTAAACTGTCTTCAACTTTCCTTTATGGTTGGGGTGGGATTAATGGAGAGAAAAAAAGAGAGAGGGCTATTGAGAGTATTCTTCTAAGGCCTTCTTGGATGTAACTTTAGAAACTACCCCTTTCAACCCCATGTACTTCTGTGATTCTACCGCACAACCTCATCTCCAGATGCAACCACCTTTTCAAACATGCAGAAAGCTGCTACTTACCTTTCCTGTCAGTACTAAAGTGAATGGTGACCCCTAAAAGATATGCTCATGTCCTAATCCACACAATCTGAGAATGTTACTACCTTATTGAGGGATGGGGGAAGGGTGGGGTTGAGAAACTTGTTTTTGAAAATGTACTTATGTTTAAGTATCTTGAAATGAAGAGATGATATTCTAGGAAACTCATTCATTTCCCTACTCTTCTAAATGAGAGTAGTGGAAAATCTAACAGGTCAAGTGGAAACCTATCTTTGAAAACACTCTATAGTTATGTATTATATAACCACAGAGGCCAACTCTAAGGATAACTGGTTGAGTTGAAGATTATCTAGTTTCCTGCAAGCACCCTAGATTCTATGCTCAGTAGAACTAGACTCTATGTCTCATTTGAACTATTTAGCTTACCTCTGTGACTGAGTCTTTGTTGCATCCCTGCAAAATCATCCAAAAGTTGACAAAAATAAATCATATTTTTTAGGTAGAGGGAAAGATATTACCAATAATCAAATGTTCCACCTCAGAAATGTCATACTGCACTTTGGCTTACAGAAGACTGGCAAGATATGTGCCTTACTACATGCTTGCCAGGAATAACTCTTGATGTATACTGGTTGCATAGTGACTGCAACATCTCATTATTTTGATCATATTAAATAATTATTTCACGCCTATTTTTTTAACCCGGGGATGGTCTACCTCTGAGCTACACCCCCAGCCATTTTGATTTTTTTATTTTTTATTTTGAAACAGAATCTCACTAAGTTGCTGAGGGTCTCTGTAAGTTGCTGAAGCTAGCTTTGAACCTGAGATCCTCCTGTCTTAGCTTCCCAAGTATTGGGTTTACAGGTGTGCCCCATCATGTCTGGCTTCATTCCTCCTTTAAAAGTAAAATACTTTCATAGCTTTTTTGAAGCATAAAATCTGATATTCCAATTATTGGGAATTTTGTCAATAAAAAGTATGTTTTTTTTAATTTGAGATCTGGCTATTGATTTCCTTAAAATTCCTCATGCCCAGGCACCCTTCATAGAGTCATCATATAACTGTAGGTTAGACATACAAAGTTTGATGAAAATTGGTCCCAGCCCAAAAGAAAGAGGAGCAATGACATTGTCAATTTAGGTAGTCCAGGTGATATTATTTATTTCTATAATTTAAAAAAAACAAAATTTTTGAAAAATCAAATAATTTAAAACTCATAGTCATTCATAATATTGCCATAACAAAATGGTAATATTAACATAATGCATGTTGAGTGTGTTTACAAAAGAGACAGAGAAAGAGAAAAAGGCAAAGATAAGAAAAATAATAGATAGATATTTGATAGATGATAGATGATGATGATAGATAGGTAGGGAGATAGATAGATAAAGTTTGGTTATTATAGCCTGGTATGGTGGCACACGCCTGTAATCCCAGTATTTGAGAGACTGCGACATGAAGGTCACAGGTTTGAGGCCAGCCTTAGCAAATTATTGAGGCCCTCATCAATTTAGTAAGACCCAGTTTCTGAATAAAATAGATATGGAGGAGTGCATCTCAAAGGTAGAATACCCCTGAGTTCAGTCCCCTGTAACACAAATACACACACACACACACACACACACACACACACACACTGACTTATTGGAACATGAATTTCATATCATTTCTTAACAAAATGACTTTATTTCACTAGTGTATCATGATTTCAAAGGGCATGGCTAATTAAAAATCATAAAAGTCATCAGCAATCATATGGTAATGCTTTATTTTATAAGATGGTACAATTCTATTGTCATCATGCATGCCAGACTTCCTCTCAGAAGTGCATTTGTATGGTTGGGAGAGTGAGAAAACATTGTACTTAAAAGATATTTTGGAATTATTTGTTTTTATTAGTATGGGTTATGTGTAATCATGTACACAATGTTTTCAGATTCTCTGTTTCTTCCCTGCATTATTGAGGAAACAGAACATGCCTATAGAGCAAGCTCCAGGGCAATGACTTACTGCCATGATATAAAGCATTCATAATTGTTTCCTTGAGAGTTTCAGGACACTAGCTCCCAAGGTCATCTATTATCTGCACTTTGCCATCTGACCATTTATCTAGTGCATAGAGATTGTCACTTCAAAGAACTGACCTTGCATTTTGATGATACAAGTGCATATGAAAAAGTAGAGAAATTTTCTTTAAGGATTGGGAAACCACAGTGGTAGGAATGTAGGGAAACAGTAATGATGTTTCTAAAGAAATACTTGTTTATTTACCTGTAAGTTTCTATGGTTCAAGTTTTAAAATAAACTGACAAGGCTTGACAGATGCAAAACTGCTGGGAACTTTTATTACTAGGTAAAGATGAATCATTTTTCTTTTTGTTCCAGGAAAATACTCTCCCCATAAGGGAAAAATGAGCTCATTTCAACCTAAAAAATCAATGGGCCAAAAAAACGAAAAAATAAAGAATAAAAAAGTAAGAAAAATTCAATCGACCATATTTCATATAGGAAAATGATGCTGCTGATATATTGTCAATAAGACATGCTTTTTGAACTTCTTTCTTTGGGAGAAAAAGTTTTCACTAAAGTGCCTGCAGTTACTCATTTGGTTTACTTTTTTGAATAAAGTCATTCTTGAGTTTATAACATTTTCTTTATGCAAATTAAATCATTTAGCTTCATTAACTCTACTTGCTAATGCATTGATTCTTCAAGACCCAGTAAATGCTCCACCTTCTCCATATTATCTTTCAGGGATGCAAATTTTGCTAAACTCTTGTAGAGTCACCCTGCCATTTAATATGATACTTACTGTAATTATTATTTTGTTCAATAATTGATAGTATGTTCTCTGAAAAGAAATATGGAAAGTATCACCACTTTTTGAATTTTCCTTGGATACTCCAAACAACAACAGGAACTCAAGAGAGTAGAAGCCAGAAACATATCAAGGAGAGGAGAACGACATGCTTTTTTTTTTTTTTTACCTGAGTCCATTTCCAAAACACCTAAGTGCTAAGTGGTCTCCTGCCAGGTTAGTTTGGAGTAAAAGCAGCTGTGAACCAGGAAGATTTATTTTGCAGCTGAGGACCTGCAATGGAGAAGGCAGAATGATGGGCTGATTGTTTGCCCCTAAGCCCCATTCTGATTCCCATTTGGCCTAATTAGAATGTTCTATCCAGGTAAGATGAGTTAGATGCGGGAAACTTGACAAGAAAAACTTTCTTATTGAGAAATATTTCAATGTCTGGTTCCTTCCATCTTCAAACCTTATATCATATTTAAATCAGCAGCACACTCTGTATAGATGCTTCTATTAAATCATCTTTTTCTATAGCCTAAAATATTTACCAAGTCTGAAGTATTTCTTTACTTAGACATTGTTGACTACGATCCTTATCAGTAGGGACAGATCTGTTTTATTTGCAATAATACATCCACTTGTAATTTAACACCTGATGTATTATTGCATCACAATAAAAGTGTAGTGAATAAATGACCAAGTATATTGCTTCATATTTGCCTGATACATTGGTACTTCTCTGTCTTGTCAACGTCCCCCTATAATTTTCCCAAGTCATTCTGATGCACACTACCCTGTACCATAAGGACCAGAAAAATACGAGTAATGATAAAAATCCTATCATATCTTGGAGGATCCAAGCCCTAATACATTTTTGATGGGATTGCAGATTAGTGCAACCACTTCAGAAAACAGTATGGAGGATCCTCAGATGAATGGGATGACCCTACCATATGATCCAGCAATACCACTTCTGGGTATCTACCCCAAAGAATGGAAACCAAACTATCAGACTGATGCATGTGTATCTATGTTTATAGCCACACAATTTACAATTGCCAAACTATGGAAACAGCCAAGATGTCCATCAACAAATGAATGGATTACAAAACTATGGGATATGTACACAATGGAATTTTACTCACCCATAAAGAAGAACAAAATCATGTCATTTACAGGAAATGGATGGAAGTAGAAAACATTATGCTAAGTGAGGTTAGTCAGTCACAAAAAGTAAAAAATTATATGCTCTCCTTAATGTGCAGAAGCTAAGGAGAAAGTGGGACATAAGAGAGACTCTAGACGAAGGAGAAACCTTAGATGAGCAAAGAAGGTGACTTAACTGAATGTGATGGGAAGAGGGAAGAGAAACACCCTGATACACATGATGTACTTTCAAAAACGTATCAAAGCCAGTCACTAAACTGAACTTGAGAAGGAGGGAGGGAGAGGAAGTGGGTCAGGAATTGGGGAAGAGTTAAATGAGAAATGTATGCATGTATGCCTTTACCAGCTTGTATCTAACAAAGATGAATGATTACAATGCACCAATAAAAAAAGTTTCTAATAAGCACTATCAGATACACAACATGCCATTATGAACCATATCTTTCTGTTTTCATTTTAAATTGTACTATGATTTATTTTCCAGTCTATTTTCTTTTATTTTTGTTTGTTTTTTTTTTTTTTTTTTGCTTGTTGTGTGGGGGGAGTACAGGGGGTTGAAACCAGAGTCATTCTACCTCTGAGCTACACTCATACCCCCCCTCTTTTCTTGTTTTGAAACAGGATATTGCTAGGTTGATTAAAGTCTCCCTGGGTGACTGAAGCAGTCCTCAAATATGCAATCTTCCAGTCTCAACTTCCCAAGTATTGGGATTACATGTGTGCACCACCATTCTCAGTCTGTTAGATTCTCTCTGTTTCTTGTCTTGGAGAATGCCTGTTTTTATTTACCAGCTGAGATATGAGGATTTGTATCTTTTGTTTATTTCAAAAGTATTGATTGATTGATTGTTGTACTGGGGATTGCATCCAGGGGCATTTTACCTCTGAGATACATCATTGGCCCTTTTCTTAGTATTTTGAATTAGAGCCATGCTAAGTTACTGAGGTTCCCACTAAATTACTAAGACTGATATCTAACTTGAGATCCTCCTATTTCAGCCTCCCAAGTACTGGGATTACAGATCTCCTCCACCATGCCTGGCTAGTTTTATATATATATACATATATATAATATATATAGTTTTATATATATATATTTCTTTTCAGCTTTCTGTTGCTTGCATTTTATACTTTTATTTTATCTTTGGTGATATTTCCCTTTTCCATTAAAATATTTTTATGTTATTAATGTTGTTTTTTCTTGAAATAATATTGAAAAAATACATACACATATTTTCAATTTTTCTACTCTCTTGTACAGGTGCTTTTTGAAAATGTATGTACACATAAAACCATAAATATTTTAACTTTGCTTTGCTGAAATAAAATGGGTATTTAATATACAACTTTATTTTGTTCCAAATAGCAGTATTTTCTCTTTTTAATATTTGCTTCTCTATATTTATTTTTATATTCTTAAATTTTTACTTTTCACTGCTGGGAGTGGACCCTAATACCTTGAACATGTTAGGCTCTACCACTGTGCTATCTTTGTTTTTAAAGTATTTAATTTGTTGAATTGAACAAAGTATGATAATATCAAATATTTGAAATTAAATACAAGATTTCCTTTATGGTCTAACTCCATTTTTATGTAAGTTCTATGTTTCTTCTCCAAATAATATTTATATTCTCTCTATATATAAATATATAAATATATATTTGCTTGTTTCAATTTCTACTGTATTCTGACTTATTTCAGATCAACTTTGTGAGTTTCTAATTTTTGTTTTGTAGACTTTTACAATATTCATAATATATTAGATTTTTCCCTTTATATGTCATATTTCAAAACTATCTTATTAGATAACCAAATCATCACCTTGAGCTTAATGTCAACTATAAATCCAAGTTTAATAAATATGAACTATTCATTTCTACTCTTTTTTCGCACTTCTCATGCACATTATATTTTGATTTTTAGTAAAAGTATTGTCCTGAGATTATTTTTTTTTAAATAAGCTTTACATACTTTCATTTTATTCTACTCTTTCTTTACCTCGCTAATCACTCATGCTGATTTTATCTAGAAAGAAATTTAATGTAGCTTTCTTTCTTTGTATTTAATTTCTATTGCTGACAAACTACCACAAATTTAGTGGTTAAAACAAAGCAAATATATATTTTTACAGTCCTATAGATTAGAATTTTGGGGTGCTTACTTGCATTGTCTGTTTAAATAAGGTCAACTTCAAGATATTGGCTGGCCTGTGCTACTTTCCAGAGGCTCTGTGTAGGAACTCACTTCTGGGGTAATTCAGGTTGTCAGAAATCAGTCCCATAATGTGGTATGACTGAGGTCCTTGACAACTAGGGATCATACTCAGCCTTTAGAGGTCACTTGCTTTGCCTGGGTCATGGGATCCTTCATAAAACCAGCAATGTGGGTAAAATCTTTTTCACATTTGATGATTGTTTCTGATATCTACTCCTGCTTCATTTTTACAGCTTCTAGCTAAAGTCCCAAGCTTTCAAGGGCTTGTGTCATTTGCTTAGAATCACAATCAGTTTTGCAAAGTACCTTCTATATGTAACTGAACATAATCACCGACTCCAGTGATTAAGGTGTACATACCCTTCCAGAAACCATCCTGCCAACCCCAATCCTTAACATTAAAAACATGACGTCTCACCTGGGTGCAGTGGCATACCCAGTACTTGGAAGGTTGAAACAGGGGATTGCCGATTTGAGGCCAGCCTCAGCAATTCAGCAAGATCTTATTTCAAAATATAAAGTAAAAAGGGCTGGGATGCATCTGAGAGATAGAACACCCCTGGATTCAATTCCCAGCAACACACACACACACACACACACACACACACACACACACACACAAATGTGTAGTCTGATTAAAAACGTATTACTGCTTTACTCTAATGTCAGGTCCCTTATGTGTTCTACAATTCTAATATGTCAGTAAGTTAACCAATTAGAAATATCACAAAATACAGAAATTAGGACCAATTGCTACTACTTCTATAAGCAATATACCAGTTATATTAAACAGTATCATTTTCAAAGTAAAATCAATCTTTTCATAATATAACATATCAAAAGAGCCAGGTCAATATTCTTTTTGTTATACCCATAAAAGAAAAACTTAGTTAATCTTGTAGAAAAGATTGGAAAAAATAAGAAAGAAAATAATAGAAAGAAAATTGCTTTATATTTTCAGCTTCTCAGTCCTTGTCAAAAGTTTGTATAAACTTAAAAATCAAATAGGGCACAACTCCCATCAAAAGGTTATATTTTCTAT
The DNA here is from genome assembly GCA_004027655.1 of Graphiurus murinus. NCBI lineage: Eukaryota > Metazoa > Chordata > Mammalia > Rodentia > Gliridae > Graphiurus > Graphiurus murinus. The sequence goes on from PVLC010002053.1 coordinate 106,758, forward strand.
TTCAGTTGTGATATGGGACATTTTTTCACAGAATTGTCTAACAAATTGTTGTTATATACAGATATTGTATTTACTGCATGAAAGAATAACCTACATCTTTATTTGTATAAAAGGTTTTTAGTCACCTAGGGTTTTCAAGTATAACATTACTTGTTCTAAAAATAATAATTTGCATCAATTCTTCACTACCTGTGATTTAATTGTACTAAATACAGCTTCAAAAGTTTTAAGCAGACATTTACTTTTTATTAGTACCAAAAAAAAAAAGTTTCAATGATAAGGAATATAATAGCTAGTCATTAAATATAATGGGTTGGACAGATTTTAAATTAGTATAAATAGAGTTTTTCTGGATGAATATGAATTTTATCAAATGCCTTTTGGAACCTCTTAAAAACATAATATGTATTTTCTTCTTATACATATTAATTTGATAAAATATAATAATATAATTCATTTTTGCTTATTATGATTAAAGTTTCTTTGGCCATGGTATATTATCTACACTGATCAATTTATTTGAAAATATTTTTTATGATACTCGCATTGACTGAGGTTTTTTTTTTTTTTTTGACTTCTATCTTATCCAACTCATTTCTTAACTGATGTTTAAATTGAAATAAAAATATTGGAGGGATATTCTATGTTTTCTATGCTCCAAAAAAGTTACAATCACTTGAGAACTATACATTACTTCTAAAGTCAAAAATGTTGAACTTTAAAATCATCTGGGTTTTAGATCTTTGTTGTGGGGTTCTACCTTGATAAAGCCCCTTCTATTTCTTCTGTGATTGTTATACTATTAAGATATTATATGTCTTGAATTTCATTAAATATCAGTTGCCATTAATGATCATAGGTGTCTCAATTTTAAGCTTAATCTCAAAAGAGTAACTGCCAATTAATCTAAGGAACAATTAAACAATTTTTAGAATGCAACTGGATGTGGTATTACATGCCTGCAATACTCCTATTGGGGAGGTTGAGTAGGGTCACAGGTTCAAGACCATATTTAGCAATTTAGATAGACTTTCAGTAATGTAGAGAGACCCACATTTCAAAAACAGTAATAAAAAGGGCTGGGGATGTAGCTCAAAGGTAGAATACCTCTGGGTTAAATTCCCAGTACCACCTCCTCCCCCACCCCCCAAAAAATCTTAGAATGCTAGACTACTATTATTGAGTGGAAGAATAAAGAATATCTTTATTTAGATGGAGATATGTAAAACATGTACCTTGTTCATATCCAAATGAAAATAAACTATTTTTGAGACTCATGCATTCTTTTTGTGGTCAAAATCTAGCTCTTTTCAGTCACCTTTGACCCTGAAACATCTGCTTCCTTATTTTAATCATACAATATCTTCCTTTGGCTACAATAAGTGATAATGATACAGTCTTTCTTTATAAAGATGATTTCCTTTTGTCTCCAGGATTTCTTTTCTAAATTACTGACATATATTCTGATAGTTTTGATGGTGGCTTTTTTTTCATCTGAGAGGTGTGGACAGTATGTTTTCAGAGAGTAATCAAGAATCATAAATTCTGCCTTGAAGTTGCTTAACAGTTAGTTGAATGATGAGATTAGGTATTAAGATCTCCCAGACAGGCTTCTAAGAATAATAAACAAGTTTGCTCATGCAAAAAGCAAGAACAACCATTACAACTGCCATTAAGCTAATAACAAATGAAAGAAAATTGATTAAAAGGCATATTGATTCCAATGATATTAAAATGTGAAAATAAGTGCATATTAGAATTGCTGAAGTTCTAAGTATTTTTCCTTGAAAATCATTCATTTCCTCAAAAATATCTTTTTTTTTTTTTTTTTTTTGCAGTACTGGGGATTGAACTCAGGGGCATTCTACCTCTGAGCTATACCCCCAGCCCTATTTTTTATTCTTTATTTTGAAACCAGGTCTCACTAAGTTGCGGAGGGCCTCACTAGGTAGCTGAGGGTGGCCATGAACCTGGATCCTCCGGTCTTAGCCTCCCAAATGCTGGGATTACAAGCGTGTGCCAACACGCCCGGCCATTTCCTCAAAAATATCTAATAAATTTTCATATTGCTTTATGTATTTTAATTTGTGAATCTTCTTTGTTCATCTCTTCCTTTTAGTTTTTTATTTGAATTTTATATCCTTTTATCCTAAACTAACAGGTTTGTATTTTATTGGTTGTTTCAAAAAACCTAACTTGTGATTTTTTTTTTTTTAATTTGTGGATGGTACTGGGAATTGAATCCAGGGGCATTCTACTTCTGAGCTATGTCCCCAGGTCTATTTTATTTATTTATTTTTAATTTTGAACCTGTGGTCCTCTTTCAGTCTCCCAAGTACTGGAATTACAGGTGTGCATTACAGGTGTGAACTACTGTGCATGGCTAATTTGGGACTTATTTATCAGTTTAATGGTTGTTTTGGTGTCAGGAGAGAAGGTACGTGCCTCTAATTCCGCTGTTTGGGAGTGTGGGACAGGAGGATTGCAGGTTCTAGCCAGTATGCAATAGCTTAGTGAGTCTTTATTTCAAAGTAAACAAAGAAAGTTCTGGGGGTATTGCTCAAAGGTAGCATGCAGTTTGTTCATTTTATGCTTTTTATTTTATCTTGGTAATTTATTGAATATTTCTTTACTCAGTACCTGCTTTGTTGCTTTGTTAGAGCTATTTGATTTAGAAAATTAAAGGGTACTTTGTCATGTTTAATAATATTTAAAGGCAAACAATTTAATTTTATTTTTTTACTTTCTGTTGTGGTGAAATTAGCCTTTGTTTCTGCATAGTTATGTAGTATATTGAAAAGATCTAGGTGATGTGATCCATAGTTTTAGGTAGGTAATGTCATGTTCCAATGTGTTTAATTTAGTGCTACCATGTTTTGAGAATTAAAGTTTCCCTCTTCTTCCATTCTGCCAAATTACTTCATGAGGACTTGCAAAAGAACTCTATGACTTGTGAAACTTTGGGTGAAATATTAAATCTAAGTCTCATTTACCTCAGATAAATTTGATAATAGCTTTTAAAGGATATAATAAGGTACTGCATAGCAATTGCTCAATAAATTATAGTAATTGTTATTTCTTGAGTTCGCAACATTTATATTATTTTTTGGTTTTTTATATACCTTTGTTGGTGCATTATAGTCTCACATCATAATGTAAATCACAGTGATAGTGACAGACATGCTCACAGCTCCTGGTAGGTTTTCCCACCAGTTCTCTCCCCACTCTCCCCTTCCCCATACAGGATATTGAGATGGGCATTGACATTCTCACATAAATACACAATGTCAATGAATTTGATTCCTTCATTGATTCTCTCTCTGCCCAATCCTTTTCTCCTAGACCACTACCCTGGTTTTACTGTAGTTTCTCCTCCAATATCTGAAATCCCTCTGATATGGTATTTAGAAGGCATTCATTACTATTATCTAGCTGTGATAAATACTTTTTCTGAACTTTAGACTTTTTTGTTTTGTTTTAGTAATTTGGATAGGGTTATTAGAAGGATACGAGGGAGAAAGTTAATGTTTGTGGTTTAGTTAGCTACTTATAAATCTCGACTAAACATTATGAGCACATAAATATAGTTGTTAATTATTGCTTTGAGTCATGTGCTTTCCATTATTTTTCCCAAGCTGCATCTAAGCAGTTAAAATCTGGTACTTGATATTCAGGTTTATTTGTTATTTTCCTCTGTGCTTGGTGGAGAGGTGGGGCTATAGTAGGTATTCAAGGGATGTGTTTGAGTTAACCATGACCCAAGCAGTTAAAACATGATAATTTTCCTTCTAACCATTCATAGTCTGGTTGAGGCTAAAGCTAGATGAATCATGCAGGAGAATACTTACCTTTCTCAGACCTGTTTCTAGGAGACATGTGAAACCTATCAGAGTTTCTGCCCTATTCTCAATAGACAAGAAAATAGATCACAAAATGCATTCACATGCCTCTCTAGGTATCAGTCTATGCAGAGGATCTAAGGATGCAATAGGCCCCATAGGCAAAACTAACTTCTCATTTTCAGAAACAACTAGGGCCAAGGTTCCAGCAGATTAACAGAAGTGGTACTGGGCTAGTGAATTTGTCCTCTGGAGAAAAAGAAATTCATTTCCGGGACTTGTCAATCATGCTCATGAAAGCTATATATACTCCCCTTAAAAAGATAAAAAACATCAACCTATATACTTTTCTGATATTTGGTTTCAGAATGACCAATTTTCTGTGAGTTTTAATGTGTGTACCTCAACCCAATAAAGTGGCAGTAGCCTTAGGATAAGGCTTTATTGTGTTTGTAACTTTTTATTTTCATATTATTCCAAATATAGAAAACTTGTAGAAATAATATAGGAAACTTTCTTATATACTTTTCTCCCCCCAAAATCAGTTGTTTTCACTGTGCCTTATTGGTTTTATCTTTCTATTTCCACATGTAAACATGAATATGTATTGTATATATGCATGTTTTTTCAAAATAACTAGAAAAATTATATCAGGAACCTTTATCACTAAGTAAAATAATATTATCTTTCATTATCAATGTAAAGTTAGCACAATCATAAAATTCAGCATTAATCATACTATTATCATCTAACTCACAGTCATGTCCATTATATTTTAAGTGATCTCAATAATGTTCTCTGTAACTGTTCTTTGATAAAGGAGCATACATATAGTTGTCATGTCTTCCTATTTTTCTTTAATTAAGAATTTTTTTTCAATCTTGCCTTAAAAATTGTGAAGGGTCAACTATTTTTTAGAATATGAGTATATCTGTTGTTTCCCCATGAATAGATTTAGGCTATATATTTTAGGTAGAATATCATAAAAATAATGCTGTATCTTTTCCCATAAATTATATCAGAAGGCACAATGTATTATTGATATTATCTGAATGGCTATGTTAAGGGGCTCCTTGGTTTCTCTACACTAAAGTTGTTTATCTCCCTTGTAATAAGTAATTGATTTGTGTGGAGCTACTTTGAGACTACTTGCACCACCTTATATTGAATCCAATGTTCACATACTGATTTTACCATTGAGGGTTTTCTATCATTACTTCTGTATTAGTTGGTATTATAAGAAAGAGATTTCTTTTTATACACATTCATTAATTCATTCATTTAATCAACATGCCCTCCATTTCTATTTAATAAAATAGATTATTTTAATGTCATTTTATTGCTTCTGATGATCAAGTTCTCCCCCATTTCACCAATGTAAAACATTTCAAGCTGACATCTGTTTTCTTCTAATAGATCCCTGTCTTTTTAAGTTTTTCCCTTAGTTCAGAGTTCATTATGATATTTTCATGTTCTATTTATCAATCACCTCTCCAATGTAATAAATATGATCTCAGTAACATTAATACATTTGTTTATTTTCTTAAGACCAAAATAAACCTAGCTGGGTGCAGTGGTGCATGCCTGGAATTCCAGTTCTTGAAAGGATAAGACTAAAGTATCCCAAGTAGAAGGGCCTATTTCAAAATAAAAAAGGACTGGGGGTGTAGTTCAGTGGTAAAATATGTTTGAGTTCAATCGCCAGTAAAACAAAACATATAATAAACAGAATGGAATTAAAGTAGTTTCTGAATTGATACCATAATTATTAGTTTTATAAAAAACTCTTCAAAATTAAAATAGACATAAATAACTGGAAGAATTCTATATGGGATTAAATGCATAGATTTTTCCCATGCTTTGTAAATTTATACCTATGTTATGTTTTTGATGTTATGGTACATGATATTGATTTTTATTTCATTTTCAAATACTCTATTCCTAGTATATATAAAGAAAATTGATTTTTATCTTGGCCTACTATCCTACGACCTTGCTAAATTTACTTATTTGTTCTAAAATAATTGCATTACAGATTCCTTCAGATTTTTTATGTAGATGACAATCATGTTTTTTGAAAATAAAAAGGTTTACTTCTCTCTTTTCCAATATTCATGCCTTCCTTTTATTTTGTTGTCTTTCCATATTACGTTTCTTAGAGTCTTCTGGATAATACAATAGATATTGCAAGATTATACAACTTTATTTTCTCTATGATCCTAAAGGGGGATGGGGTTTCAGCTATATTTTTGTTTTATAACTCATTCCAAAATGTACTAAGACAAAACATATATTTTATTATAATCATAGAATTTTTAAATGTGCTTTTATTGGTATATTATAGTGTCACATCATAATGTAAATCATGTTGACAGTGACATATATGCACATAGCACTGGTGCCACCCTCTCCACCTCCCTATCTCCTCTTCCCAATACAGAGTACTGAAATTGACATTGGTATTTTCACATATGTACACATAGTCGAAGGTAGTATTTCCATTAATAAATCTCAGCCTTCCCCCTCGCCTTCCCTTAGACCACTTCCCTGGCTCCACTGAGGTTTCTACTCCATTGTCTTGAGTACTTCTGGTATACCAGATACTCCCTAGGTTGTGCATATTAGAGAAAACATATGCCCCTTCACTTTCTGTGACTGGCTAATCTCATTTAACATAATGTTCTCTGGGTCCTTCCATTTTCATGCAAAGGACATTATTTATTCTTCTTTATTGCTGAGAAAAATTCCATTGGGTGTATTTCCCATAATTTTGCAATCCATTCATCTGTTGACAAACATCTGGGTTTGTTTCATAATTTGGTTCTATTACACAAATCTCTGGGGCTTTCTCAGGGAAGACTCAAGTGTGAGGAAACTTAATACTTGTTGAAATGATCATGTGTTTTCATTTTCATGTCTGATATTCAACTTTGGTTGTCACCTGAAACCTCTGCTAAGATGATTGATAGGATCTTTCCTTGTATCCTGAGCTTCTGAAGTAACATTAATACATTTGTATATTTTCTTAAGATCAGAATAAACCTAGCTGGGTGCAGTGATGCATGAGGGTTTTAGAGCAGTCAGATTTCTTATTATGCCTTCAGCATCACAAAAGCAAAGGTCACACTGAACAAAGTTAGTAAGCCTTTATGATTTAGCCTTAAGATATATATATATATATATATATATATATATATATATATATATATATATGTTATCTTTATTTTGTTGGCCATAGCAATTATGTACCAAACAAATTAAATTTATCTCATTCATGAGATAAGAGGGGTTACATTCTAGAAAGCATGTGCATGGAAATTT
>PVLC010002054.1:0-19646 GCA_004027655.1 Graphiurus murinus
GGGCCGCGGAGACGGGCTTCTTTGCTCTCTCTGGTCGGTCTTCCGGGTTCTGCTCAGCTGTGTTCCAGTTTTCGCAGCGTTTTCCACCTTTTTGTTGCTTTTTTTCTTTTTTCAGAAAACTGGATCCACGACTGCTTTGAATCGAGCTCACAGCGGCTCTTGAGACGTGTCTCACTCCGTCGCCATCTTCCCGGAAGTCCTATTCTCTATTTTTTTAAAACAAGATCTCACTAAGTTGCAGAGGGCCTCACTAAGTAGCTGAGACTGGCCGTGAACCTATGATCCCCCGGTTTCAGCCTCCCAAGTCCTGGGATTACAAGCATGCACCACCACCCCTGGCTCCCAATGCATTAATTCTAAGCACTCAATAAATGTCCCACTCTCCCACATAATTATTAGTGCTGTCCTCATTATAACTATTTTCTACTAAAAATTCTTTCTATAAAAAACAAGGTGCCAAATTATCTGTCTGTCCTGGCGTGGTGGCACATGCTTGTAATACCAGCACTAGGGAGGCTGAGACAGGAGGACCACAGGCTTACGGCCAGCCTCAACTACTTAGTGAGGCCCTCTGCAACTTCATGAGACTCTGCTTCAAAATAAAGAATAAAAAAATTGGGCCGGGCGTGGTGGTGCACGCTTGTAATCCCAGCATTTGGGAGGCTGAGACCGGAGGATAGGGGTTCGCGGCCAGCCTCAGCTACCTAGTGAGGCACTCCGCAACTTAGTGAGACTTGGTTTCAAAATAAAGAATAAAAAATAGGGCTGGGGGTATAGCTCGGAGGTAGAATGCCCCTGAGTTCAATCCCCAGACCCGCAAAAAAAAAAAAAAAAAAAAATTGGGCTGGGGGTGGAGCTCAGAGGTAGAATGCTCCTGGGTTCAATCCCCAGTACCACCAAAAAGAAAAAAAAAAATGTCTGTCTAGAAGATAGAATTTATTGGTTTGGTCCTCAATAAGACACGTACAAAAGCTAAAGATGGACCAGTTATCTATCCATAGTCTAGCAGTTATTTATTCTTAAATAATGTCTGGTGGAATATATTATCATTACTGTTTACATAAACTACAATCTCAGAAAATTATAGCTGTGCCAACAATGGCATTTATTCTTACTGATAACAGCCATCCAAGGAATTTTCCAAGAGTGAATCTCTGGGTTCAAATCCAGTGCTTCTGGATTTGAGATGGCAGATCCTCCAGTCTCAAAAGAAAAATGGTGCTCACTGCACAGCTTGTGCAGTGACCAGGTTCACCTGTTCTCTTAAGTTCTGTCTCTCTCTGTAGCTGGTCTCTCGTCATTAATCTCCTTGAGGGCTATCTCATGTTTATCGTCCTTTAGCCTACTTCAGCTTTCTCAACCTTGCTGTCTGTGCACTGTAGGGTGTTTACCAGCATTCCCAGCCTCCATCCACCAGATACCAAGAACATCCCCAGGGTGACACCAAAAACGTCTCCTAACATCACCTGGGTCTCCTGGGTGCAAAATCACGTGGAATTGAGGAACACTGGCCTGGACAAAGAACCTGGGACACACAGCGTTTCTGCACAAAATCTATTTTAAGAAATGTTCTTATTTAGTTTCAGGGTACAAGATGCGACGTTCCCTTTGTTTCTTCCGTTATGCAAATGTCTGCAATGAAAAACTCAAGAGTTGGTTCCAGGTAACCATGTGGCCAAATCTACTTGCAGCAAATGGAAGATGTGGGCTCATTTCAAAACTAATTCAGAAACAAAGCAAAACCATCTCCCATCTGAGTTAATGGAGTATTTGGGCAAATGTATTCAGGTCCCTAGTTCATAGGGAAATCGCTTCATCCTCTGTTTGCCATGGCCAGAGATGAGCTGACCATACACATGGAGTTGCTGAAGGGAGAGTTAGGAAAGGTGAATGTTGGGGTCATGTCTCTCTGGATTTGGGATCCTTCTTCTGGGTTAGATTTATAGTCAGAGAACAATCCTGGTATTGTGTGTGTGTGTGTGTGTGTGTGTGTGTGTGTGTGTGTGTGTGTGTGTGTCGGGGGAGTTTACTGGGGCTTGAAACCAGGGGTAGTCTATCTCTGAGTTACACTCCTAGCCCTATTTTATTTTAAATTAGAATCTTGCTAAGTTATTGTGCCTTGAACCTGTGATCCTCCTGTCTCAGCTTCCCAAGTACTGGGATTACAGGTGTGTGCCACTATGCCCAGCACAATCCTATTTTTTTTTTTTGTACTGGGAATGGAACCCAGGGGCATTCTGCCTCTGAGCTATTAAAATAGGGCTACCCTCAGCCCTATTTTATTGCTTATTTGGAAACAGGGTCTCACTGAGTTGCAGAAGGCCTCACTAAGTTGCTGAGGCTGGCTGTGAACCTGTGATCCTCCTGTTTCAGCCTCCCAAGTATTGGGATTCCACGTGTGCGCCACCACGGCTGGCTTGCTTCAATCCTGTTACTCTTGAATTGGTCTTTCAACTAAATGGCCATATCAGTGGAAAAGACTGTCCTGAAAATTAGGGTTCATAGAAATATGGAAAACAAAAAGCATGCAAAAGTATTGAGGATCGACCTGAGATAGTTCAGTCAGATGAAATGAAGAAGTCTTTCATTATTCTGTCAATAACACGAAGCATCAGAAAATGTTTGTTGTTGATCATGTAGATGGGTGCGATGAAGGAAGTGCAGGTGAAATTAGGTTCTAATTTGCTCTTACTTAGGGGTCTTCACAGTTGTAGGTATTATTCCTAATTAGTTGATATAGGACCAGGTTTAGGGAAGCTAGAAGTCCTAAGAGGGTCTTAGAGTCTTGTATTTTTTGAAGGGTTATAGATCCTCTAGATTTATAGTGGAAAGAACAAGCATAATTCATTATTTTTCTGTTTCCCCATTTTGACTGGGTGGACTGATACACACAATGGGTTGGGGAGGAATTTGTTGCCATGGTGATCAGGACACTGTGGGGAGTAAAGGGATGGTGACAGATGCCAGAGAGAAGGAAGATGTGGATGTCAGGGAGCATCCAGAGGAAACAAAGAAGCCCAAAGAGAGTGACATGATCAATAAGTTGGAAGCTCGATGCTGTGAATGTTAGAAGAAAGCTTCGTGAAAGAGATGAGAAGCTCAGAGGATAAATTACCAAAGTGGAAGAGAGGTTCATGGCGAGCCCACAGGAGCATCATCCACAGGGCACAGCCTGGGGGTCCCAGTCTCTTCACAGCTGCCCTCTCATGATGCTTCACGACTTCACAATAGCCCAGTGAAAGAACCCTGCGAAGAGCCCATTTCACAGATGAAAATATAAAATCCAGAAGGATGGGTACTTGCTCCAGTTTCTTTCTTTTTTTTTTCGGTACTGGAGATTGAACTCAGGGGCATTCTACCTTCGAGCTACACCCCCAGCCCTATTTTTTATCCTTTATTTTGAAACCGGGTCTCACTAAGTTGCGGAGTGCCTCACTAGGTAGTTGAGGCTGGCTTTAAACCTGGATCCTCCAGTCTCAGCCTCCCAAATGCTGGGATTACAAGCATGTGTCACCACGTCTGGCACTTGCTCCAGTTTCTAAAACTTCTCTGAGGACACTGGCACCCTAGTTTTGTGGTACCTATTTCATTACAGTGCATGGCTGCCTGGCCTCGCAGATCCTTGGAGAGCAGATTTTATGACAGTCAGGCCTCAGGACTAAATCAATTTCTCGGGAGAAGGAGGAAGCTAGAGGGGAGAACACTGAAGAAGGGGTATGTGTTTAAGTGAGTCTTTTCTTTACGCTAATGGCAAATTTTACACTTCTCCATTTCATTTAATATATGTTTTCTATAGCTTAGCTATAGGAGGGCCAAAAGCAAATGCCTAAAGTGGTGGAGGTATTGAGCCAAGAGGTAGATGAGACAATAAAAGAAGGGGAGGCAGCAGATATCTTTGTTTTGCCAGGGACCAGTCATTCCTAAATTCTTGGAGAACGCAGAAAAAGCTTCTGGGCCTTTACCTTGTTAAACCTGGACTCCAGTCCAGGACAAAGTTAGCTCTGGAGAGCCAGGTGAGAACTCAACAAGCCAACAAGGGGAGTTTGGCCTTTCTGTGCTCTTGGGCTTGCAGGTGGCAGTGAATGCATAGCAAAGCTGAGCCTGCTCTTGGAGTGATCAGGCCCAAACGACTAATTCACCAGACCATGGGAGCACTCACCCAGGTGGTGGAAGTTCCAGAGCCTAGGAGAAAATGAGCTAGGCAGGCAATGCAATCAGGCAGATGAGAAGAAATCCTCATTTTTTTGCAACCTTGGTCTGTGCTGGCTAAACACTCATTTTAGAATGAATAGAGAATTTCTTCATCTGCTCTGGGAAATTGCTGGCTTGAATTTATAGCTGATTCCCACCAGATGGGCTCATTGAACAAGTCATAATTCAGTTTTCAGTGCAGGGAGAAAATGGGAAGCCATCTCAAGCTTTGAAGAAATATTGAGGAAATAATTCTTTGGATGAAGACAGATGAAGGATGGATGAAAGCTGAGGTAAATGAACACTCTCTCTTCCCTTCACAAATTGTATTATTCTATTTGTGTGTAATTTACCAATGGATTTAGGAATGAACACTGATTATATTTTTAAAGCAGTTACATAGAAACTTATTTGAATTTGAGCAATAGATAGAACCAAAGAGGAGGAACTTAAATGGAAACACTTAGGAAACTGCAGGAAAAGGCTGGAGAGTGGGGGAAGGGGAGGGTTCCAGCCTGTAAGATGCGCTCTGTTGGGGCTTGCCCCTGTAGTCTGTAATGTTTTGAGAATACCAGTGCTCCCCCAGGGGCTACACTCTGGACCAACATAGAGAACCACTGATGTGCAGCATTTCTCCTAATAGTATTTCCTTTAAGTCCTTAGAAAAGCCAGTCAAGGTAAATGCTATTGTTTCCACATAGCTCCAGAGGCCCACTGCGATTCAAGATCCTGTGAAAACATGTTATTTGTAACGGTGCACATCAGCAGGAGTGGGGGAAGGGACAGGCGGATCCTGACAACTTTTTTTCTGTCATGAAAAATGAAGAGGACCCTGGCTACAGCTCAAGGTTGGAGTGCTGCTCTCCTCTGTGAATGCATGAAAGATGCAGGGAGACTTAAGCAGGGAGGACAGAGGGAGGCCTCGGAAGCTGGAGGGACTTGACATGAACCTGGGATATGGGCATGGTTCCCTTGGAGCATCCTGCAGAATTCTGGGCACATTTCCAGCAGACTTAGGGTGTTACAGACAACACTGCACAGTGAGGAAGCACAATGGTTAAGTGTGGGCTTTTGAGCCAGATAAGCCTGGCTGTGGGCTTTTAGGAAAACTGTTTTCTTCATCTTTAAAATGGGTATAAAAGTCTGGGTATAAAAGTTTATCAATTGCATAGGATTCCTATGAGGATTAGTGAGACTCTCTGTGAACTTTGTGTGCTGTTGCCTGGAACACTGTGGGCTCTCAGTAAATGACAGTTATTAGGATTATTTTATTTCTTAAGCCACAAGTAGTCATGCTTCGTCATTCGATGAATGGCTAGAACAGTGCTTTAGAACAGGGAGCTAGGGACAAAGAGCTGCCCTGTGAGTTCTTGGAGGGAGTCAGTCAATATCCAGTCCCAACATGGAGTCGTGGACCCCGTTACCCACCCAGCTCTAATATGCTTCTTCATTCTAAATGGTCTGATAGAAGCAGTAACTGGTCCCATGTTGTAACACAATTGGGATTTTGCTTAAGAGTTTGAGTTAAGCCAGGAGTGAGGGTGCATGCCTGAAATCCCAGTACTTGGGTGGCTGAGACAGAAGGATTCCAAGTTTGAGACCAGCCTCAGCAGTTTAGCTGAGATCCTTAGCAACTAAGGGAGACCCTGTCTCAAAATAAAAAATAAAAAGAGCTAGGGGTGTAGGTTGGAAGTAGAATGGCCCTGGGTTCAATCCCCAGTTTCAAAGGGTGAGGGGGAGTTTGAGTTAAACAGATTGGAGCCGTGTTATTCTTTGGTTTCAAAGCCCTTGGTTATGTGAGTTTCATATCTTGTTGGCTTCAGGTTTTTTTTTTTTTTTTTTTTTTGCGGTACTAGGGATTGAACTCAGGGGCAGTCTACCTCCGAGCTATACCCCCAGCCCTATTTTTTATTCTTTATTTTGAAACTGGGTCTCACTAAGTTGTGTAGTGCCTCACTACGTAGCTGAGGCTGGCCGCAAACCGGATCCTCTGATCTCAGCCTCCCGAATGCTGGGATTACAAGCGTGCGCCACCATGCCCAGCCGGCTTCAGTTTTCCCCAGTGTCCAAGACCAAAGAGCAGAAGCAGAAAGAAACAGCAATGGCTTTGAGAGTGGGGGGATGCCATTTCCTCCCACACCCCTGCTGGAAGGGTGGGAGGTGATTTGCTGACACCTTTGGTTATTCTGTAGGAGACTTTGCCAGTGCCTCATACTTTGAACACTATGGCAAGCAGTAAGCAAGAGTTGGCAAGAGAAAATATTAAAACCTGAAAGGTGAGCTGGGCCCACTTATAATCCCAGCATTTGGGAGGCTGAGACCGGAGGATCTGGATTCGTGGCCAGCCTCAGCTACCTAGTGAGGCACTCCGCAACTTAGTGAGACTCGGTTTCAAAATAAAGAATAAAAAATAGGACTGGGGGTGTAGCTCGGAGGTAGAATGCCCCTGGGTTCAATCCCCAGTACCGCAAAAAACAAACAAAAAAACAAACAAACAAAAACAAAACCTGAAAGGTGGGATGGATTAGAGTCACTGGAGAAGGAGCAAGACCAAGGAGAAGATAAGGCAAAAAGGGGTTAGTGAATAATAAGGAGAGAAGAAAGAAGACCTGAACATAGAAAAGGAAATGGAAATGAAGTTTTCTGATACTTATGAAGTTTAAGAATTAGGAAATGATAATAATAGTTATAGAAAACAGGAATGAGATGATTAGAAAGTCTCAATCAGACTAGTGTAAGTACAAAAGGACCTTTGGGACATTTATGTGATCCATCTCCTGTTTTTATAGTTAAAGAAAGGAAGAAAGAAAGAAAGGAGGGAGGGAGAGAGGGAGGGAGGGAAGTAAGTAAGTAAGTAAGGAAGGAAGGAAGGAAGGAAGGAAACAGAGAATCCTTTGTGTCTGGGCTTTTGTGTATAGAAGACTGGACTATGATCTATCAAATATTCCCTTTCCAAAGCTAAATAGTCTGTGCATTTATAAGTCATATATATTTATATAAGATTCCTAATTTGGTTGAGATAATTCACTGTGATCTGCATAACATCCATGAGAGCCACTTTGTGATGGATGATAAGAACATATTTGATTTTCGCAGTTTTCAAAAAGTCAGGATCATAATGCCCTTCAGAGTTCTGAGTGAGTAGCTTATACAGCATGATCATTTTTTAAAAATCCTGACCAGTCACCAGGGGTATTCTGGTACTGACACTGATCTCTTGGTAAAGTTTGAATCTAGGCTAGAACTGGGTCCTAGAACTCTGTGACATTCCTTTGGGCGGCTCCTCTGGTTGCTCGTTGTTGAATTCTACGATGTCTGTTTCCTTGGTGTCCAGGTTTTCCATTAAGTACAGCATATCAGGAGAGACTTGGGAGCCCGCCCCAACATTGATTCTGTTGGTCTCTAAGGGTGCTTCTGTGTCAAGTAAAAGAATCGGCCCAGGGATCAGGGGATCTGGACTTAGATTTTCTAGGGAGGGATGGCTGGACTCCCGGAACTCCGGGAGGCTCCACCTTTTGGGGAACCTGTCATCATCTAGGAATTCCTCAAACTTAAACAGGCTTCTTGTAGCATTGGCTGGAACAATCTGGGGGCTAGGGCCCCTGGGAGGTGTCCCCTTCTCTGAGGGGACCATCAGGTCCTCCTGCTGTCCAGTCCTGCTTGGCTGAACTCCGGTAAATTCGAAGCTCAAGATGGAGGTGGTGGAGTCACGGAGCTCGCCATTGGGTGCAGGCATGGGCGCTTCGGCCTCAGTGATCAACACCTCGGGGACCTGGGGCATTTTGGTGGGGGAGGCCCTCACGCTGGACTGCGGGGTCAGGCTCTGGAGTGTGCTTGTCCGGCTGGTCTCCCTGATCGTGGACAGTTCTCCCATACTGGAATGCAGCTTGGGGCTGCCCTCCAGGGAGTGCGGTTGCTTCAAGGTGGGTGAGGCTCTGTGGGGGCTTCTGGGGGGCACGTCCAGCAGGTCTCGAGCGGGGCTCGGGGGATAGAACATGGAACTGTCGCTGGCCTGCCTCCCGAAGTTCCTCCTCCTGGGGCTGGCGGGGTGCTCATGGGTACTGAGGAAGCGCTTCACCCTCCTGATCACTGAGTGCCGGTGCCCATGCTTCTCGTAGTCCCAAAGCCACTCCTCGCCCGGGAAGCGGGACCCAGATAGCCTGCAACACACAACCAGAGAAGCCTTTGTGGACAGAGTCTCAAAGTTAACAGATGAGTCTTATAGTTTTTGCATCATGGAATCACGTGTGTGTGTGTGTGTGTGTGTGTGTGTGTTACTGGGGGTTAAGCACAGGGGCATTCTACCTCTGAGCTACACTCCCAATCCTATTATTATTATTATTATTATTATTATTATTATTATTATTTTGTGGTATTGGGGATTGAACTCAGGGGCATTCTACCTCCGAGCTATACCCCCAGCCCTATTTTTTATTCTTTATTTTGAAACAAGGTCTCACTAAGTTATGGAGTGCCTCACTAAGTAGCTGAGGCTGGCTGCGAACCCAGATCCTCCGGTCTCAGCCTCCCAAATGCTGGGATTACAAGCGTGCGCCACCACGCCTGGTTTCTAGACTCTTTTAAACTCTTAAAAATATTGAGTACCCCAAGGGACCTTATTTATTTGGGATATATTTACTATATTGAAATTATAACTGGAGAATGTAAAGAATACAAGAATGTACCAGCACAGGTTCCATTAATGGTTAAGCGGTAACTATCGCCTAAAAATGCCACTGTGTGGTAGTCCCCGCTGATCTGTGGAAGGAAATGCCAAGCCCCTCAGCGGCTGCCTGACACCGCAGATAGGACGGAACCTGCACCATAATGCTCTCTCTGTCTTCACTAAGCACCCCCACGCTGTGGGAGTAACTTCTGCAGTTTGAAATGTGAAGCAAGACTAGCATTGTTTTCTTTTTCCTTCCTCACAATTTCATGAATCTTCTGATTCATTCTTACTATAGATCTTATCTACCTTGGCATATGATTTTTTCCCCCTCCCTGAAGTCAAGAACTTTCACCTTTCACTTCAAAGAAGCACTTCATGGCTTCTCTTCGGCTTATCCCAATTGCCAGCATCACCACATCACCACTCTTGTGCTCTGGGGCCATTACTAAGTAAAATGAGGGCCACCTGAACACAAGTACTGTGGTATGGTCACAGTCAGCTACTAAGTGGCTAAAGGGCAGGTAGCATAAACAGCATGGATGGATACGCCGGGCAAAGGGCTGATTCACATCCCAGCAAGCTGCGATGGCTCGAGACTGCATCACACAATTCAGAGTGACATGCAGTCTAAAACCTAGGAATTGCTTATATCTGGAATTTTCCATTTAATATTTTTGGACTGCACAGTTGACTGTGGGTAACTGAAACCTCAGAAAGTGAAAAGGTGGATAGGGAGGAATTGCTATACAAGTATGAAAGAATGAGAATGAGGTGGCAAATAACATCATACTTTGTGTTACTATGAAAATAGTTTTGACCTTAAGGACTCTCTAAAAGGGTCTTGGTGATCCCTAGGTGTTCCCAGAACACTGAGAATTACTGATCTAGCAACTTGGACATTAAGATATGTATACTGTATATACTCTGTGTCCTTTCTCCCTTACTACAGTTGAAATACTGTATAAGATAGCCCCAAACAGTTGATCATAGCTAAATTAAAGAATTGCAAATAACAGCTAACATTTAATTATCACACCAGTCATGTGAGTTGGTATTGTCATTGTTATTCATACTTTACAGAGGAGGGAACTGAGACCCAGAGACATTCATTAAGCCTAAGTAAGCAGTGAGGGTCAAACCAGAGGCCTGACTCCAAAGACTTTGTTTCTATTTCCTTTGATATAAAGCCTGCCACACAGGTGTCAAGGGATGAGCTAGAGCCCAGGCAGAAAGATGGGTAAAATGAAGTCCTTTCCCAGAGGAAATCTATAGCCATTTCCGGCGAGGGGTTTGCATTTCTGTCTGTTCAGTTAGCGTTCAAGAAGGAGAAATGTGGAAAGAAGCTACTTATCCAGGTGAGGTGGATTCACATTGTGGTTGGGGTCTCCTCTTAAGTAAGTTTGATGGATTTTCTCTAGCTAAGAATTTTGTGTTGGAATTTTTCACATTTAAAAAATAAAACAAATAATCCTGCCATTTTAAAAATCTTAGGCTGATTTTTTAAATTCAAGGCTGAAATAAAATGAGTACTTGAGATACCGATATGCCTGTTTGGTACTGAGGTCTACTCCTGCCTCAGATTACATGGGTGTCTCATCTCTGTGGACTTACAGTCTTAATGGGGTTGGAAGAACTGCTTAAAGCCTTGACCTTAAGTGACAAGCACCCACGTCTGGCTCTGGGATCCACAATGATCATGCCGTCCCAGTCTGGTGTTGGTATTGACATGATGCTTCATGACAGGTGTGTTTTGGTGACAAAAAGGGAGAAGTTGGCACAGTATAATGTAACCTGAAAGGGTAAAGGGAACAGCCAAAAAAAAAAATGTTCCCCAAGTTTATGAATAAAAGATGGATGATTGAGATAGATGATCAGCAGGTTACATGTCCTGGGATGGTGTTGGATTACAGCCACGTGCTGTTATTCTGAAGCCCCAGCTGTGCCCTTGGCTACTAGATAGCCTCCTGACCTGCTCTGTGCTGTACAAGGTGCAGATTCTGTTACACAGACTTGGGAAATGCAGACTCATGCTTCAGTGGGTCCTGGTGACCCTGCTCATTGGGTTTCATTAGGTCAGTTCTCAAGCCACACTTCACAAGAATCCATTTAGCTAGGGAGCACACCAGAGGAGCCATGGCACAGTTGGTCACCAAGACTGCCACACTGAATGTGCTCTGGGATTTGAGGTCGAACTGGCAATTTCTCTTTATGGTACAGGCATCTGCCCTCCACTTGGGATCTTGATATTTGGGATTTGTTTTCCTTAACTACTTCTAAAGCATACAATTTTAAGAGTGACCCAATCTTCTAGGAAAAATAAATATTCCTGTTAGTGTTACCTCGAAACTTTGTGACTCAAGAGGGAAACACTTTCAAACTATGTCCTGGTATAGTGGGTATGTTCGTTCAACTACAGTGAGAGGAATAAGTCCCTGAGTCATAGACTGTAAAAAAACAGAGTGCAATGTGCACACTGCAAAAAGGCTAGCACTCTCGCTGATGTTCACTGACAGACATTGGGACGGTCTGCCAAGGAGACCCTAGCACACCTTCCTGCCTTGTATGACTGTGGTGCGGACACATGCCAAATACATGCTAATCCCTCCAGCTGAATCTATTTGAGCATCTACCATGAATAATGTGTTGCATTAGGTAGTTCATTACTTATAATTTGAAAGGAGGCAGAAGAGCATGTATATGAATTACATTTGGGGCAGAGCAAATTTTTGAGCTGGCCTTTGAAGCTGAAGCAGAACTGGAGAGATGGAGAAAGGATGGAGCATTCCAGATGGAAGTGCATCGAGCAAATGAGAAAAACTTAGTTTGTGTAGAACACACAGGATAGTGTCAAGCACAGGCAGGAAAGATAGTCTTGGCGTGCATTCTAGACCAAGAGGCTGAGGGATTTGGACTTTATCCTAGAGGCAGAGGGCAGCTACAGATTGTTCTGGAGAAGGGAGGGCATAACCAGGAGTTATGTGGTTTTGGCAGTAGCAGCCAAGCTGGAAAGACTACATCAAAAGCAACATGGATGAATACTTAGGAAACATCACTTGACACTTTTATACCTGTAGTCTGAACCTGGGACTTTGGGAGAGCACTTGGTGTCCTATGCACGTCCTAGTGATGTGAGGAGTGGCGTCTCTGTGCCATGGGAGAACAACAGGGAAACTCTCCAGCTATGGGCTTCCATGCAGATTTCACCGCTAACACACTCCTTTCTCTGAAGGCCATGGTTTTTAATATGACTGTGTTTCTAATATGTAGAAGTTGGCTTATGCACAAAATGGCTTACAGCATAGAGCACACAGGATAGAATACCTTTAAAAAGTCTTCATTTTGCCAGGTGCAGGGGAGCATGCCTGTAATCCCAGCTACTTGGGAGGTTGAGGCAGGAGGATTGCAAGTTCTAGGCCAGTCTAGGCAACTTAGCAAGACCCTGTGTCAAAATTAAAAATAAAGAGGGAGGGTGATGTAACTCAGTGGTAAAGTGTCTCTGGTTTCAATCTCCACTACTGAAAAAAAAAGGGAGGAGGGCTTCATTTCCCAGTTGGGAGGCCTGTGTACCTTTAAGGTCCTTTTATGCTTTCTGTTCTTCATTTGATTTTTAAAGTATACCCCTGGTGTGGCGTTAGTTCAATTCTGAGGTCCAAATATAATACTACTTAAACAATTATAGCAGAAACATTATATGATGGAATGTAAGCGCCCTTCTTATATTACTATATATTAGAGCTGGTCAGCTGAAAAAGTGAGGTTTTATGTTTGGACTGCAATAGGCAGGTAATTAGAGTTAGGAAGACCTTCATGGAAAGGGCCTCATAGACTTCGGTTCTCAGAAATGGAACTGGAGAGTTGTGTGGAGAGACAAATGGAACGGCTTATTTGCAGAGCTCGCAGAGCTGGGACTGCCGCTGCCTAGGCCGACACTCACCAGCTGTGTGATCTTGGGAGACTCCTGTAACCTTCCGTGATGAAGCATCACCCTTGTACACTAGTGATCATAATACTCTACCTGCCTTCTAGGTCGTTTGGGAGTTTAAAAGGAGTAACATATGTCAACAAGCTTTGAAGAGTAGGAGATATAAAAGGGACTCTGTCAACAACTGGCAAACTTTCAGAAGTGGTTTACAAGCCATCACTGATTTTGCAGGCTTGAAGGGAATGGTAGTGTCTTCATGAAGATCAATGCCTTTTTTCCTTTAAGAGAGTCTTAAAAAATGTCACTATTATCTTGGAGCAAAACCCAAAAAAGTCCTGGGGTTATAGCTTGGAGGTAGAATGCCCCTGGGTTTAGTCTCCAGGGACATTCCACCTCTGAGCTGTATACCCTCAGGCCTTTTTATTTTTCATTTTGAAACAAGGTCTCACTAAGTTGCTGAGGGACCTCACTAAATTGCTGAGGCTGGCCTGGAACCTGTGATCCTTCTGTCTCAGCCTCCCAAGTATGGGGATTACAGGTGCACACCACCATGCCTGGCTTCAATATTGCTTTTGTGTCATTTGCAAGATATCATACAATGTAAATCATCAATACTAAAATAAAGGATGCATGACAATGAGAAATTCTGTGCCCCATGTTGAGCTATTTTTGAAAGGGAGGAGAAAAGTAGAAGGAGAAAGATGAAAGGTCATGGTAAGTCAGTCAAGTTTGTTGCTTATAGTTTTGTCTAGAAGGAGGGAGAACATGCATTATTTCTACAGAGCAGATAAATGTCTGGGTTGGAATTATTTCATCTCCTGTGTAAACAACAACAACAAAATATTTAAAAACATCTATTGAAAGCCAGGCATGGTGGCACACGCTTGTAATCCTTATTTGGGAGGCTGAGACAGAAGGATTGCAGGTTCATAGCCAGCCCCTACAACTTAGTGAGACCCTGTTTTGAAATAAAAGAATAAAATAGGGCTGGGGTGTAGCTCAGAAGTAGAATACCCTTGGGTTCCATCTCCAGTATCACAAACAAAACAAAACAAAACAAATCTATTGATCACCTATCACAGCCCCACAGCCTCCCTTTCCAAAGATGAACATCTTAGGACCTGAGCAGCCAAGATCTAATTAAGAGCCCTTTAAGAAGCTTGGGCTGGTCAGGGCACAGAACATTCCCCGAACCTCCCACCCCCCACCCGCCATAACAAGGAAGAGGTAGGAGTCAAGATGTCAGCACACTTCCACACTTCTTGGGGTGTGTCTGATACAGAAAGACCAACTAGCCCTGATGACTTGAAAGATTGAAAGCATTTCCCCCTGTCCCAAAGCAGTCTTTCTGCAAAGCAAGCCCCTTTAAATCACTTGCGTGATTAGGTAAATACAGAGATTGAAGGGTAAAACCAAATGATGCTTGCCTTTCCTTCTCTGTTGCACTTTTAAAGTGATGTTTTGACAATTTAAATGCAAATAACAAGAGGTCATTTTAATAGAACTGAAGTGAGGAATTTAGGAAAGTGCTATTTAATGTCTTTATGTCTGCAACTCACATCAGATTTATTGTTTTAAAATTGCTAGTGAGCTCAGAGTCATGCGACTGTGTTGCGGGGAGCTGGTGATTTGCCTGAGAACCTGTCAGGGCAGAAATGCATGCAGAGCATCCTTTATGCACAGGAAAAGAAAAATGTACTCTTTGAACACATTACAGGTGACCGCTGCTATTTTTAACCTCCTGCCCTGCAGAATCGCCATCAAAGCTGGAGCCAAGGATTTACAAAATAGGCAAGGTAACCCTCCTGCTGAGCTGGGGCTATGGGTTATGAAGAGAAACCAGGGGACAGAGTATAGTATCCACCCGTCTCCACTCTACTCCCTTTCTGGTGGACAGTTCCAGGCTAGTGGAACATCCTGGGAAGCGCTCTTGGCCCAGAGAGCTGTGCTTAGAGCTGCGACCTTCCCGGCACCCCGTCGCCTGATAGTTCAGACCAAGGATTATATGTTGACTGATAGTTCAGACCAAGGATTATGGCAAGTGTGTTTTAAGAAGTATCCAACAGCACCTTGAAAAAGGCACATCTAACTTTGCTTTACTGTCTTAAAGCTGTTTACTGTTATGCTGTTTTAGCCCCTGCTGGCTGACTGGAAAAGATATTGTAGCCAAAAGTGGAGGCTCACTCACCACCACCCCAGCTGTTTTGTTAGAAAAGGAAATTAAGCCATGTATACTGATGCATTTTTTTTCTTTTTTAAATTTGTGGTACTGAGTATGGAATCCACGGGCCTTCTACCTCCAGGCGACACTCTCAGACCCATTTTATTTTTTATTTGGAAACAGAGTCTCACTAAGTTGCTAAGAGCCTCACTAAATTGCTGAGGCTGGCTTCAAACCTGTTATCCTCCTGTCTCAGCCTCCCAAATACTGGGATTACAAGCGTGCACCACCAAGCCAGGCCCTCTGATGCCTTTTTTTTTTTTTTTTCGTGGTACTGAGGATTGAACCCAGAGACATTCTATCTTCAAGCTACACCCCTGGCCTGATTTTATTTGGAAACAGGACCTTGCTAGGTTTATGTGACTCTCACTACTTGCTGAGGCTGTCCTTGAACCTGCGCTCTTCCTGTCTCAGCCTCCCAAGTACAGGGATTACATCCCTGTACTGATGAGCCTAGCTCATCAGAGCATCAAATGGAAACCGAGCATCAAAGATGACCTGTGTCAATACAAGAAAAAATTGCTGAGTCAGTTCTAAACTGATGAGTTGAATGCACATTCATCTTCTAAGAGACTAAGAGATTCTATCTTTCCTTTCTGGTACGTTAAGGGAAAAATCAATGTTCCAAGAATACATTTTTTTCTGTTGTTAAGTTAGTGATTTGGAATTTGAGATATTTTTAGTAGTTTTTTTTTTTTTTTTTTTTTTTTTGCAGTACTGGAGATTGAACCCAAGGGCATTCTACCTCTGAGCTCTACCCCTAGTTGTATTTTTTATTCTTTATTTTGAAACAGGGTCTCACTAAGTTGCGGAGGGCCTCACTAAGTAGTTGAGGCTGGCCAAAAACTGGGATCCTCCGGTCTTAGCCTCCCCTAGTACTGGCATTACAAGCGTGCACCACCATGCCCGGCTTATTTTTAGTAGTTTCTAACATAAGCATGAGATATATATCAGACTATGTATTTTCTTATAAACTATTTGAATATAACTAGATAAGAAAGAATTACTTAAGACTATCAATCTAGACATGTATTTATTCAAATGGATATGATCTTTGCTTGCTGCAATGTGTATTTTTGTGTATTTGAACTCATACAATCTACTGTACAATCCTAAGTGCTTTGTGCACATTAAATACATATATATATATATATAAAATTACAAAAAAGTGATTTTATTATTGGTATATATGCTTAAAAGTTTTAGAATAAACACAGATAAGTAAAAGTCATCATTCCTAACAAAGTGGTGGTAGATTTATAAGAACAACTAAGTCTTAAATTCTTCCACATCTAACAAGCAAGAAGGAATTTCTAGAAAATTTCAATATTTCTCCTTAATTGATCTCGTGGACCCCTTCTATAAGATTACTGTAGCGGTGAGGGAGTTTTGATGTGTTATTTGAGTAGTGGCAGAGAATACAGCGAAGCTCTTTAGATGGGACTGTAGTCAGCAGTTTACAGTACACGGGCTTGGGCATGAGTCAGATTAGCAGGCAGTTAGGGCGAGCACTGGGGACACACGCAAGTGATCCATTTCACAAGCAGCCACGGCCTCTCTTCTCCACAATTTGGAATCCTTTAGCTGTGATGGATGGATAGTTTGTTGGGTTTCTTCCAATGCCCTTAAGGGATTACTGCTCCTTTACTGTTAGCTGCTTTGATTTTCAAGTCAGGATTAAAGGGAGTTACGAGACTTCAGATCTTTAATTTCCAGTGTTTTATTACTCAGTCTTAAATATTTGTGTTAATGGGTAATTGCTAGTAAATAAAAATAGTATGAATTTTGAAGTGACTCATGATGGTATGATGTGAGGTTGAGCTTTATACCCCCACCTCAAGCCAGTTGCAGCAGACTAGGCCTGCATCTAGTTTTGTTTCTAATTTGTTTTCAGCAGGGCTGGCTGGAGTTTAAACATTTAGGGTTGTTTTGATGAAGTTAGGTTGATCAAATGGAAGTGTTTATGACTGCCCTGACAAGACCCACTTTCTTTTTTTTTTTTTTTTTTTTGCGGTACTGGGGATTGAACTCAGGGGCATTCTACCTCCGAGCTATACCCCCAGCCCTATTTTTTATTCTTTATTTTGAAATAGGGTCTCACTAAGTTGCGGAGTGCCTCACTAGGTAGCTGAGGCTGGCCTCGAACCCGGATCCTCTGGTCTCAGCCTCCCGAATGCTGGGATTACAAGCATGCGCCACCACACCCGGCTAAGACCCACTTTCATTTTAGGGGGTGGGTGTGTTTTCTTGTGCATCTTAAGGATAGCTCTTTTTTTGGCTGGCTTCAGGTGCTTTCTTAATCTTGGTTAATAGTGTCTTCATGGTTAAACTAATAAAGAGATGCTTTAGTTAAGTCAGCAATCAGGAAGCATTCCATATTACGACAAAAGAAAAAACTGAATAGATTCGAATAGGGTGGACTCAGGTAAGATGATGGGTAAAGAGTGCAAATAGGAATGATTTTTTCATTACTCAGTTATTTCATAGGATGGTTTAGTAAACAGATTATTGGTGATACAGTAATGATCATTATTTATTAAATGCTCAAGGTTGGTTATATTATGAAAGCATTTCTAATTTGGGTGCTCCATTCATACACACACACACACACACACACACACACACACACACACACACACATTTTTTTTTGCGGTTCTGGGGATTGAACTTAGGGGCATTCTACCTCCGAGCTACACCCCCAGCCCTGTTTTTTATTCTTTATTTTGAAACAGGGTCTCACTAAGTTGCAGAGGGCCTCACTAGATAGCTGAGGCTGGCCTCGAACCCGGATCCTCTGGTCTCAGCCTCCCAAGTACTGGGATTACAAGCATGTGCCACCATACCCGGCTTCCATTCATATTTTAAGCAGTCTTTTTTCATACAGAGTGTTGATTCTGAATTTAATTTTAATATGTCCCATACGAAGATTGGGAGATGGAACTTCAGCACTGATCTTAAAATTTACAAAATGCAGCTTTATTCGCTGGGTGTAGTGGCATACCCTTTGTAATCTCAGTACTTGGGAGGCTGAGACAGAAAGAGTTCAGGTTCAAGGACAGCCTCAGCAAGTAGTGAGACTCATCAACCTAGCAAGACCCTGTTCCAAAATAAAAATAAAACACGGTTGAGGGTGTAGCTCAGAGGTAGAATGCTGCTACGTTCAATTCCCAGTAAACACACCACACACACACACACACACACATACACACACACACATACACACACACACATATATACACACACACACACACACACACACATACACACACACAGAGTTATAAAATGTAGTTTTTAAACAGTAGCTTTTGATCTCCAGTTGGACAGAGAAAGACGGGCCTCATTAAAGCTTCTCCCGGGTTAAGACAGGATGAGGACTGGCTGAGGCGAGGTGGCCCCCTGCTTCGCCAGCGGCACAGGCATCCTGTCCTCATCTCCTCGCCATGCCCAACCCCCACTCCTTCCCTCCAGCTCAGCGCTGAGCCTCCCTCCTCAGGGCCAGCCCCAGGCCCAGCCCCTTGACACCTCCTTTATCTTCTCTGTCAGCCCTTGTGAAGCCACCTTGTCAGGCCTTATTCTTTCCTCTTCTGTTTGAGTGACAACATTCTGCTCACTGGTCTCTCTGCCTCCACTCTTGTCCCCATCCATGCATCTTTCAGTCAGCTACCAGGCTTATCTCTCTAAAACACAAATGTGGCCATGTCATTTAATAGCTTTGGATGGAGGCTCAGGCCCTTGACCTAGCATAGACAACCTGTCATAATCTGCCCTCAAATCCTGTCCAGATTCATTTTTTAGTTCTTCTGCTTTGTATATAAGAATACTTCTTTGAATATACTATTTAGCATTCCTTTTTCTTTGCTTGCTTTGACCTGGAACAGATTCTTTCCTGAATCTCGGTTCTTGTACCTGTGTACTTGCTCCTAACTCATTCTTAAAGATGCATGCAGCTGGGCCTGGTGGCGCATACCTGTAATCCTAGTACTTGGGAGGCTGAAACAGGAGGATAGCAGGTTTAAGGCAACATCAATAATTTAGTGAGATCCTTTTGTGTGTGTGTGTGTGTGTGTGTGTGTGTGTGTAGTATTGGGGATGGAGCCCAGGGTCCTTCTTTCTTTGGGATACACCCCTAGACCTATTTTATTTTATTTGCAAACAGGGTCTCACTAAGTTGCTGAGAGCCGCATTGAGTTTCTGAGGCTGGCTTCAAACTTGTGATCCTCCTGTCTCAGTCTCCCAAGTACTGGGATTATGAGCATGTGTCACCATGCCTGGCTAGCATGTGTCACCATGCCTGGCTAGAACGTCTATCAAAATAAGAAATAAAAAGGGCTGGAGGTGTAGCTTGGAAGTAAAGTGCCCCTGGGTTCAATCCCTAGTGCCAGAAAAAAAAAAAAAAAGAAAGAAAAGGAAAGGAAAGAAAAAGCAGCAGCAGAGGAAGAAGAGGAAGAAGAGGAGGAAGAGGAGGAGGAGGAGGAGGAAAAGATACATACATCTCCAAGGGCCCTCTTCTGATTTACCAGGCTGGGTGAAGCAGATCTTCACTGTTGCGTTCAGTTAAGACTCTGAGCATTTCTGTACTGTGGCAGCTACCACACTGTATTGTGTAATTTGTTTCCTTGTTGTATCTGTGAGCTTAAGAGGTG
>PVLC010002054.1:19746-48505 GCA_004027655.1 Graphiurus murinus
GTACTGGGGATTGAACTCAGGGGCATTCTACCTCCGAGCTATACCCCCAGCCCTATTTTTTATTCTTTATTTTGAAACCGAGTCTCACTAAGTTGTGGAGTGCCTCACTAGGTAGCTGAGGCTGGCCGCGAACCCGGATCCTCCGGTCTCAGCCTCCCGAATGCTGGGATTACAAGCGTGCGCCACCACGCCCGGCTAAGAGGTGGTTTTTGAAATAATATTTTTCATGCCTATATCTAACATCTGGCATAATTCTTACCACACAGTATAACTCAGAAAAGAAAAAATACCTGAATAAATGAATGAGAGCATTTCACAGGTGAAAGTACAGCAAAAACATATTTTAAATTTGTATTTAAGATTTAAAAGGGAGGGGAAACCAACTTTATGTCTGTTATGTATATATTCAGTAAATACAAAGAAAATAGGATCATGTTTTGAACATGTTCATTTATACTGAGAAGGGAGGAATTTCTTTTTTTCTGTGGAAATGGATAGTATGCTTATATGAAAGTCATTTCTGACTGTGCTGAACATGAGGCAGAATAACTGCTTAGGTTGCCCTTGGATAACACTTTTACTCCGTTTCTGAAGGACATTGACTTAAATTTAGAACTTCTGGGTCATGGGAATTGTGACTACAAATCAGAAATGTTGATGTGAAAAGATAAGGGAAATCTGATGTCTGTGTTAAATATGCTGGAATTGTACACTCTAAACAGAACAAGAAAATAAAAATTTACTCATCCAAAAAAGGATTTTCTATGCTCATCAAGCATGGACACATAAACCGGCCTTGGCTAATCAAAATATCATGTCTCCCTGTCAGTAGTTATTAGTTTGGGAATGGATATGTTAGCTAAGCCCAGCCAGTCATAGCAAATCCAGCACTTCAGTTTTAAGAGTTGGTAAGAGATGTGCCCTTTTCCACAGGGTTTGCTGAAAGACAGGTTATAGGCCTGGAGCTGCTGGCTGCCATCTTGCCATTTGCCACCAGAGTGGAGTGCCTGCTTCAGAGCTGAGCCAGAGGAGAAACCTAGACCTTGGAACACACACACACACACACACACACACACACACACACACACACACACACACAGAGAGAGAGAGAGAGAGAGAGAGAGAGAGAGAGAGAGAGAAGCAGTGCAGGGTCTCTTACATTCTTTGAGCCTCTGGATCGAGCCATGCCCAAAGCTAGGCTAGTCTTTGGGTGTGACCCAATAAACCCCTTTTGCTTAATTAGCTCGAGTTTGGTTTTTCTGTCAGAGGCGATGAGAAACATTTTGATGAATGCCACAATCACAGGAAGAATCAACACTCATGAACCAAAAAGAGCCTTCCTGGGAATGCTGGACTTCCCGCAGCCTGTTCCTGCCATGGCTTTCCCTGGATGTGAGGCTCCCCTTTCATGGCTCTCATTCATGCAGAAAATCAAGAGTGACTGAGCTTTTGCCTCATTGCTTTTTTGATCAGTTCGTTCTAGCAGAGTCCAGCTAGACATCTCACAAAAACCTCTTCGTAGACTAGCTTTGGCCTAAGCCTTTCCTGTCATCCTGGTAACCTGGTCATTTTGATTAGAGGGGTTCTCTCTGGAAAACTGATAATTTTTTTTGTTGCAGTCTTACATAGCATATTTCCTGGTTTTCTCTCAGTCATTTTATTTTCCATCCCAGATTCTCAGGGAGAGAGGGAGGGAGGGAGGGAGGGAGGGAGGGAGGGAGGGAGGGAAAGATAGAGAGAGAGAGAGGAGAGAATACACTTTTTGAAGCACTATAGGTTGAACCCGGAAGCACTTTACCAGTAAGTTACATCCCTGGCTATTTATTTATTTATTTATTTTTGTGGTACTGGGGATTGAACTCAGGGGCATTCTACCTCTGAGCTAAACCCCCAGCCCTTTTTTATTTTTTGTTTTAAAACAGGGTCTTGCTAGGTTTTAAAGAGTCTCCCTAGTTGCTCAGGCTGTCTTTGAACCTTCAATCCTCCTGTCTCAGTCTCCCAAGTACTGGGATTATAGGTTGCACCACCATACTTGGGCCCTTTTTATTTTTTATTTTGAGACAGGATCTTACGAAGTTGCCCAAG
This sequence comes from Graphiurus murinus, assembly GCA_004027655.1. Taxonomy (NCBI): domain Eukaryota; kingdom Metazoa; phylum Chordata; class Mammalia; order Rodentia; family Gliridae; genus Graphiurus; species Graphiurus murinus. The sequence goes on from PVLC010002054.1 coordinate 21,832, forward strand.
CTGGCCCCAAACTTGAGATCCTCCTGCCTCAGCCTCATGAGTAGCTGGGATTACAGGCATGTGTTATTGTACTTGGTTCCAGGGTTAGTTCAATATGAAGAAACTTAGATTTGTTTAATTCTTCTGTGCCTTGATTTGAAATCCAAAGATAAAAGACCCAAGTAGCTGATGATAATAATGCTCTGGTTATGTCTAGAGTGTTTTTGTATTTATACTCTTTTTTTTTTTTTTTTTGCAGTACTGGGGATTGAACTCAGGGGCATTCTACCTTCGAGCTATACCCCCCGCCCTATTTTTTATTCTTTATTTTGAAACAGGGTTTCATTAAATTGTGGAGTGCCTCACTAGGTAGCTGAGGCTGGCCTCAAACCCGGATCCTCTGGTCTCAGCCTCCCAAATGCTGGGATTACAAGTGTGCACCACCACGCCCAGCTGTATTTACACTCTTATTTAACCTTTCCAATAACCTTTTGGAGCAGGTATTGTTGCTGAGGGAGTGTAAATCCTTAATTCTGTGTTTCCATATTTACAAATAGGAGAAACATATTTTAATACTTTATGAAGCACATGGACATTTACTTAGAAAACTGCAAAATTATGATAATTAGGAAAAATATATAGATCAAGATAAGAACCTTGAGATCTTCCCCTCAAAGTAATTTTAATAATTTTGCAAAAACAACTAAATGGACATTAGAAATGGAACACTGGAGTCTAAGTAGAATCATTGCATTGATACCCTGGACTTATCAATGGTGTTGGTCTTTTTTTTTTTTTTTTTAACAAGTTAGATCTTCAAATAGTTTGCATTAATCAGTGGTAAGTGTAGGGGAAGGATGAAGCATTTTAATGATATAAAAAATGAACTCTTAGGAAAACATTTCATTAATTTTCAAAATTGAGAAGGTTTTCAGATGTCCATGAAGCTCTGCCACTGTAGAGAATTACAAAGGTCACCAAGCACAAGCAGCAGGAGATGGCTATTCATGGAGACTGAGCAGGCTAGGATGAGCAAGCAGGCCTGGAAAGACCCTGGATGAGACCTTCCAGCCTCAGAAGGCCATCTAGAAGCAGTGGCAAGTATGGCCTGGCGTGGGCAACCTTCTCTAAGGTGTGCTTCCAGGCATTGAGGCAGATCTCCTGGTTCTTGAACCATTCTCATCATTTGCTACAACTCCTGAAACTCCATTCTCAGCCATCCTCTGCTTTTGGTCTTGAGGAGTTTTCTGTCTCAGAGGCCCCTTTGGAAGAGCAGCACAAACCATCACTTATGGGATTAGGAGTAATTTGGCTAAGAATAAAGCTTTCATTGTGTGTGTGTGTGTGTGTGTGTGTGTGTGTGTGTGTGTGTGTTATACTGGGGATTGAGTCCAGGGGCATTCTGCCTCTAAGCTACACCCCCAGCCCTATTTGAAAAGAGTCTCATTAAGTTGTGGAGGACCTCATTAAGTTGCTGAGACTGGCCTCAAACCTGCAATCCTCCTGTCTCAGCCTCCCAAGTACTGGGATTACAGGCATGTGCCACCACACCTGGCTAGAATAAAGCTTTATAGGAATAGGACAGAAGCTAGACATCTTGAAAGGAGGGAAACAGGAGGCAGAACGCTGTGGAAGGAGGGGAAAGAAAGTCACGGTAGCAACGACAGCAGACAAACTGCTCCACAATCTGCTTAGAGTTGCTAAAACGGCTTGAACCAGTTTTGACTAAAAAATTCCACAGAAGTTTTCCCTTTTTCTACATTTTTTTTTTTGAGGGAGGGGTATTACTTTCTAAGTTTTCTATGCTTTCCTTAAGTTACTTAGAAACAATGACATCTGCCATTGGTAAATATACCTAAACTTCTCACCATTCACACATTCCCCCAAAGTCAAATACATTATCAGATTCAATAAAATTACTTTTGAGCTGTGCATGAATTATTTCAGGCCTCAACCCATTTACTTAAAGCTCATAGCACATAGGGGTAGATAGAGATAGATTTTTGTATTTAAAACCAACAAATAGAGACTGACTTATATACTGAGCACAGTTAGAAAAAAAGCAAAAAAAAAAAAAAAAAAAAAAAAAAAAAAAAAAAAAAGGCAAAAGATTAGAACAGTGAACAGGTTATTTCCTAAATAGTGAAGATTTTTTAAAAACTTACTTACCCCATTTGGATGGTTGACCCCAGGAAAGAGGGTATGCAGTAGTCAGCCGCCGCCAGTGTGTATGGGGGTCGAGCAGCAGAATCATCCCAGTAAATGTCCTTCTTCATCTTGGGCAAGTTCATGTGCATTTCATCCACAGCTAAAAGAGAGACCTAAAATCATCGTCATATTGTTAGAATATCTCAGATGTGAATTACATAAAAAAAAGAGAGGAATTTCCAGTAGATGAATGGGAGTTGGAGAGCATTAATGAGTGAACATACAGTTGCCCATCATACCTATTTGCTGCAACCTGGGCCACTGCAGACAGTTGTACTTATCCTTTATTGCTCAAGAGCACTTGGCAGTGGTGTAAGTGGGGCTGTCAAGCTTCCCACACTCCATCCATCAAGTCGCGTGCCCCACCATGGCGCTGCATCTCACCTGGAGGGAGGTGTGGCACCTTTCTTCCTTGCTCACAGATACAGTAGTGTCTAGGTGGCTACCCTAACAGCAACCACCTGGCCCACATAGTATAGGAAGGTGCAGGTTCTCAATACTTCATTTGGTTAACCCCATAAACACATTAAAACAACAACAACCTTGATATTACTTCTTACATGCCCGGCTTTCTTGTTTATTTGGAAAGGCACATGGACAGGCCTGTATTGTTTGGAGCTGAAGTGATCTCTCCCCTTGGCTTTGATGACATGTGCATCGATTTATTTATTCTCTCGGAATTAAGTTTTAACAAACAGTGAGTGACTTGGGCATTGCACTTCTTCCCTAACAGTCTGACAAGGTGGCATAGAGTAAAATGTTTGAACCTATTTGAGAGCAGAGTCAGGGCTTGACACTAATGGACAAGGGGAAGGTCCTTACTCAGTCTCTGCTTCTCAGGGAGGAGAGTGGTGTGAGGAAACCTTGACTAAAAGGAAATTCCCTCATGATGGTTTTTCATGAAAAGCTTGCTGGAATTGTAAGGAGTCCATTTAATACGTTTTAGGCAGATTCAAGAAATACGCTGATGTAGCCTAGGCTCCTACTATCCAGTTGCTGGGCAGCTAACTGCTGGGGTCTGTAGGCTACATTTGGGAATTTACATTAGATCATGCCTGGATGCTATTTTATGTCACTGTTAACCTCTCTGGATGACAACAGAAGACAGAGAAAAGAACGAATTAGCCAAGCGCAGTGACACACAACTATAATCTTAGCACTTGGGAAGCCATGACAGGAGAGTTGCAGGTTCAAGGCCAGCCTCAGCAACTTATCAAGACCCTGTTTCAAAAAAAGGGGGTCATGGTGGCACACGCCTATAATCCCAACTTGGGAGGCTGAGACAGGAGGATCACAGGTTTGTGGCCAGCCGCAGCAACTTGTGAGGCCCTCTGTAACTTAGTGAGACCCTGTTTCAAAATGAAGAATAAAAAATAGGGCAAATAGGGCTGGGGATGTAGCTTGGAGGTAGAATGCCTCTGGGTTCAATCCCCAGTACCACAGGAAAAAAAAAAAAAAAAAAAAAAAAGAGGAATGAATTAAAATATTTCTCTGTCCTAGATGGAAGAGACTGGGTAAAGTTAAGTGAGAAATTTACAAAGAAAATTGACTTGATATTTTACCTAAATATCATCAGAACTGAGACCTAGGACATGTGAGGTTTTGAAGGACAACATACTGCAGAACTAAACCTCTTCCATTTGTAGCTACAACTCTGAAGCCCAGGATCTTGTCTCCACAGCTGTTCAGATCAGAAGTGTCACAAGTGACTTTTCGTTACTGTTCTTACTGTTCATAAAGGAAAGAAAAGTTCCTCTAACCTGCAAATTCCTATCAATGCACCAGTTAGTTTCAAAGTCATCATCATCTTCTCCGAAAGGGTTGATAAGCTGCTCAGCCACCTGCAGTTGGAACACAGAATAATCTATCAATGATGCTTGTGCGGACAAAGAGCAGAGACTGAAGATGATTCCTGTTTCATTCTCTCCTTCATCACTTTCATAATATGAAGTCTAGAGGGTAGTGGGTTGTTCTACAGACAGACATTTATTAGCAAGTGAGGCTTGATTTTCTAGTTATAAATGAGGCCCTTTGTGGGCACTCTCTCCAAATGGACCTGCCTCTCAACTGGTGACAATGCAGGCCCTGTCCCAGAGAGACTGCTTAGCAGCCGAGTCAAACCAGTGCATACTGAAGGGCCATCAACTCTGTGCAGACAAGCACAGTGAGTGGTCCACAGCCTGCGCTTTCAAGGGATTTACAAGGGTCCAGATGATAAGACAAGGTTAAGCAGCAGAGAGACTTTGATCACAATTAAAACAAAATTCAAGGTGATTTCACAATTATTTACATAACTGCTAAAAGAATGAGAGCTAGTAAGTCATCAAGTTGGATTTTGTGGCTGACTTAGTTTTACCCTAAAGTAAATTAGTATTTTCCCTGGGAAAAGTTTAGGTAGCTTCTTATCACACACTTTCTAATATTTGATCAATATTAAATATTCTTATATTTCTGAATCAATCTCTCTCTCTCTCTCTCTCTCTCTTTCTTTCTTTTTTTGAAGATGGGGGTCTTCCTCTGTTGCCCAGGCTGGTCTCAAACTCCTGAGCTCAAGCAATCTTCCTGTCTCAGCCTCCTGAGTGCTGGGATTCCAGGTGTGCGCCACCTTGCCTGGCTTGAATAATCTTCTTGATGAGAGGTTCATATGTCTAATTTGACTTGCCTGTTAGTCACCTTTTTGAATAATTTCCTTTGACTTTTATTATTACTTTATTTTATTGTGTGTGTGTGTGTGTGTGACAGAGAGAGAGAGAGAGAGAGAGAGAGAGAGAGAAAGAGAAAGAGACAGACACACCGACCGCGCTTGCTTGTATTGGGTCTAGATAAAAAATCTTTGAAGTATATAAAATAAAGGTATTATTTGATTAATTTCTACATTATAGATTCTAAGATCCTTGGGAGAAACTCTACTTAGTTTTTAGGATTTAAGTCAAAATATACTTAGAGTAGTTCTTTTTTTTTTTTTTTTTGCAGTACTGGGGATTGAACCCAGAGGCATTCTACCTTTTTTTTTTTTTAATTCTTAATTTTGAAACAGGGTCTCACTAAGTTGCATGGCCATGAACCTGCGATCTTCCTGTCTCAGCCTCCCAAAATATTGGGATTACAAGTGTGCACCACCACGCCCAGCAGAGCAGTTATTTTCAACATTGGCTATGGATGAAAGTCATCTGGGGAGTCTTGGGAAAAAAAAAGACAACAAAACAAACAAACAAACAAACAAACAAAAAAACCCTAATGGATGCCTTAGCCCCTCATCCCAATATTCTGATCTACTGGGTGTGCAGCTGAGCCCAGGCATCAGTATTATGTAAAGCTCCCAGGAGGTTTTTAGTATGGCGCGGGCAGGATGGTGCCCGGTGACAGTAAGCCGCACAGAGACAGCTGTGTCAGATCTTTTACTTTGGGCTGCCAGGGCCCATCTGCCTCTTCTTGCCTGGGGTGTTGATCAAGTTAAATGGGCCACTGAAGGGTCCTGAAAATATTTTTGTTACATCCAAATTTTAACTTTTATGGTATCAGTCCTGTGTAAATCATTATAATCTATATTCAATTATCAAAATGACCCTTACATTTGTGGACTGACAATCTCACAAAGACATGCTTTATTGGATGCTGCATTTTCAGAAGGTCCACTTGGAAAGATTTATAAAAATCATAATTGTCAGGATAAAACAGTTCTTTAGAAAATGAGACATAACTCATTTCCATTAGGTTTTGCCATCTCTTAACGAAGCTACAATTGTGTCTTTCCATATTTGCCTTCTAAAAATATTTCATAAAGGAAAATATGTCAGTATTTTAGAAAGTGCCTCAGAAGAAAGGAACAGCTATCTGTGGGCCAGGTGAGCACCTTACATGGACACAAAGCAAAGAATAAAAAGCTCAGCACAACTCAGGGGAAAGGACGAAAATACCAGAATGATTGAGTGTTTGCGCCAACTGTGGGGATTTTATGTTTATAAAAGTAAAGTTTATTTATTCCTCTAATGGGAAATGAGAGTCATTAATCTCTCCTTCTCTTTCTTGCTCTTAAGTGGGTAAAAATAATTAATAATCACTGTCATCTGGTTAAAAATGTTTCTGCCATTTGTAAAGGGCATGCCTTTAGTCTGTGGAGTATAACTTTAAATGCCAACACATTTGATTTTCCTGGTCAAGATTCAAACCAATGGAGAAAAGGATTCTGCAGGGAAAATTCTGCCACAGCCTGAAGGTGTGACAACATGTGGCTGCTGGAAGGCTGAGTGTTTGGGAATTGTACTTTGCTGGTCATCTTCAAACTGTCATGAGAGTTCAGTTAACTTAATTATGCTGTTGTCTTTGCATTTTTCTCCATTGCATACTTCCTTTCTAGAAGTCTATGAAAATGATGGAAGAATCTGGCTTTTTATGCTCACACACATACACCTGGAAGGAGCGAGGAGGAGCAACTACAATTCTACACTGAGAACTGGATAAGCTCTTCTCACGGCTCTGACCTGCTTTTAAATTTCCCCAAACCCAATGTCATCATTAATCTTGGTGTTTTGGTTGATTCTGATAAGTTCTTTTCTAAAACTCAATTCTGTTTTTTTTTTTTTTTTTTTTTTGCAGTACTGGGGGTTGAACCCAGGGGCATTTTACCTCTGAACTGCACCCCCAGCCCTATTTTTATTCTTTCTTTCTTTCTATCTACCTTCCCTCCCTCCTTCCTTCCCTCCCTTTCTTTCTTTCTTTTTTATTTTTTAATTTTCTTTTGTGGTACTGGGGGCTGAACACAGGGACATTCTACCTCGGAGCTACACCTCCAGCCCTATTTTTTATTCTTTATTTTGAAAGAGGATCTCACTAAGTTGCAGAGGACCTCACTAAGTAGCTGAGGCTGGCTGAGAACCTGCGATCCTCCTGTCTCAGCCTCCCAAGTACTAGCGTGCGCCACTACTCCCGGCTCTCAGTTTTGGCTTTGAAAATGGGTGCACCTAATGTTGTGGGACAGCTAGTAAGATTTCAGGGAACTGCCAGTAACCATTTAGAGCAGAACCAAGATACTACTATAACAGCAATGCTTAAATCTGATATCTGAGGCTTTCTTGCTCTCTATTTCTTTGCCTAGTTACTTCTTATGGTATAAAATACCAAAGCAGGTACAGTTATCACTTTAATTACATGATTGTAATCCTAATGGGAGTGCTCAGAGACTTAAAAAAAATCAATGGCTATAAAAAAGTGGTCTTCTAATCTCTTTGCATAATGAACTGCTTCAGACTGCTGCAATACAGTCGAATGACATCCCTGTCACTTTAATCCTTGATAGAAAAGTAATCACATCTCTGAGCTATTACATGCTAAATCTACCTTCGACTCACTCATGAGAGATCTGCAAAGATGCAGTAAAGGATGAGAGTGGAGTTTGGAACCTGACAGATTACAGAGTGAGTCTCAGGCCCTGAGACTGTTGGCTACCTTGAGCCATCCTGCATAGAAGAAGAACTGTAGGAGAGTAAAGATTGGAATGTAAAGGTCTAAGTCATGCCCGGCGTAGCCTTTGGTGGGATCCAAAAACTGCCGTCCAATCAGGCACGCAAAGAAGAAGGTGTAGACAGCAAGAGTGACAACCTGGAATAGAGAGAAACCGGAGTGAGGACAGTGCTTGCTGCCCATGGGGAGCTAGAGTGCCACAGAGGGCAAGGAGAAATAAAATATCAGGTGTAAAATATCTGGTACCTGAGTGTAAACCAGTGGAATCCCGACCCAGTCATAACCGAATAAGAGGCTGCACCAAGAGCGGTAGCGATTCATCTCCTAAGCCAGAAACAGAGAAAACATGGTTTACTACAATGATGGGTGTGATAGTAAATACTGACTGCAGTTCAGAACATGGTCATATCTTTTATGGACATGTTTGTAAAATGGCGGGGCACTGGCTGCCAAGGCTTTTAATAAAAGGAAAGTTCTGAAAACGATGAACAGTGAGCATCACTGAGCAATCTGCAGAAGGGTGAGAACATCTGGACATGTATATTTTTTATTTAAAAAAATTTTACTCAGCCGGGTGTAGTGGCACACGCTTGTAATTCCAGCATTTGGGAGGCTGAGACCAGAGGATCCGGGTTCGCAGCCAGCCTCAGCTACCTAGTGAGGCATTCTGCAACTTTGTGAGACCCTGTTTCAAAATAAAGAATGAAAACTAGGGCTGGGGGTATAGCTTGGAGGTAGAATGTCCCTGGGTTCAATCCCCAGAACCCCCCCCCCCAAATTTACTCAGCAAATTTAACGAGTTTTATTCATTCATTCATTTATTTATTTAGTGGTACTGAGGATTGAATTGATTTGTTTATGTTTTGTGGTACTGGGGATTGAACCCAGGGGCATTCTGTCTCTGAGCGACACCCTCAGACTTACTTATTTTTTTATTTTTGGAATGGTTTCACTAGGTTTCTAAACACCTCACTATTGCCGAGGGCCTCGCTAAGTTGCTGAGGGTGGCCTTGAACCTGTGATCTTCCTGTCTCAGCCTCTCAAGTACTGGGACTACAGGCATGCATCATCATGCCCAGCTAAATTTTTTAAATATTAAAATAAGACAAGACTTTATAGAAGTGTTCCCTGTTTTGTAGAATCCATAATTTCCAACATATATATTGGCTGAAAATGGTAACAGGAAGTCAACAGTTGATATTTAAAATAGGTAATTTTTAGTTATTCTGGTAGGAAATTTTGGAGAGCATTTTTCTCTCTCTTAAAAACATGTTTACTATGATCTTAGGAAAGTGATGTAAGTACATCCATCTTTTGCCTCCACGAATAGGGATTTTAGAATGCTCGTTGACAGAAAAATCTTTCTCTGGCACAGGAAGCACTGAGCTTCGTTGATTCTTTTCTTCTATTGACCATAAGTTATTATCTAAGATTGGGAGGAAGAGTTCACCATAATTCAGGAGCTATTTTTATACCATTTATTCCTTTTTGCCTAATCTAGGCAGGAGACTGTCATGGCACAAATATACCCCGCCTTTATGTAAATTTGTTTCTCAGGGCCGGGTGTGGTAGCACATGCTTGTAATGCCAGTACTTGGGCTTGGGAGGCTTGGAAGGCTGAGACAGGAGGATCGCAGGTTTGCGGCCAGCCTCAGCTACTTAGTGAGTCCCTTTGCAAGTTAGTGAGACCCTGTTTTTTAAAAAAAGAATAAAAAATGGGGCTAGGAGTGTAGCTTGGAGGTAGAATGCCTCTGGGTTCAATTACCAGTACCAAAAAAAAAAAAAAAAAAAAAAAAAAAAGATGCTTCTCAGTTTTTTGTTTGTTTGTTTAGTGAAAACACTATTTTGTTTACCGGAGCACCTGAAATGCTGTTTTAAGTTTAGAGTACTCCAGTGTTGGGGAAACGACTATGGAGATTTATTTTATTTATTTGGGGTGCTGGGGATCGAGCCCAAAGGTGTTCCACCTCTGAGCTATACCCCCAGTCCTATTAATTCTTAATTTTTTGAAACAGAGGATCACTAAGTTCTGAGAGTCTCCTTGCTAAGTTGTTGAAGCTGGCCTTGAACCTGTAATCCTTCTGTCTCAGTTTCCCAAGTACTGGTTTACAGGACTGCATCATCATGCCTGGCTAATGAGTTTTATTTTTCCTCCAGATTTTATCCTAGAATATTCATATTCTCTGCCCCCCCCTCTCTCCCCTTTTGCAGTACTAGGGATTGAACCCAGGGGCATTCTACCTCCAAGCTACACCCCCAGTCCTATTTTTTATTCTTTATTTTGAAACAAGGTCTCAGTAAGTTGCAAAGGGCCTCACTAAGTAGCTGAGGCTGGTTGCAAACCCGTATCCTCCTGTCTCAGCCTCTCAAGTACTGGGATTACAAGCGTGCACCACCATGCCCACCTTTATTCTAGAATTCTGAAGCCAAGAATGGTAAATATGCTGCACGGGCACGTTAGGGCTGTTGGCAGCCTTTGATTAACCATTCAAGGGCCACTTTTTTTTTTTTTTTTTTTTGGTGGTACTGGGGACTGAATCCAAGGGCATTCTACCTCTAAGCTATACCCCCAGCCCTATTTTTTATTCTTTATTTTTGAAAGAGGGTCTCACAAAGTTGCAGAAGGCCTCACTAAGTAGCTGAGGCTGGCCACGAACCTGTGATCCTCCTGTCTCAGCCTCCCTAGTACTGGGATTACAAGTGTATGCCACCACGCCCGGCTCAAGGGCCACTTTTGAGCTGGGGATGTAGCTCAATGGGACAGTACTTGCCTAGGATTTGTGAGGCTCTGGATTCAATTCCCAGCACTGCAAAGATAAAACAAAACAAAAAACACTTTTTTTTTTCGGTACTGGGGATTGAACTCAGGGGCATTCTACCTCCGAGCTATACCCCCAGCCCTATTTTTTATTCTTTATTTTGAAACCGAGTCTCACTAAGTTGCGGAGTGCCTTACTAGGCAGCTGAGGCTGGCCGCGAACCCGGATCCTTCAGTCTCAGCCTCCCGAATGCTGGGATTACAAGTGTGCGCCACCACACCCGGCTCTATTTTTTATTCTTTATTTTGAAACAGGGTCTCACTAAGTTGCGGAGTGCCTCACTAGGTAGCTGAGGCTGGCCGAGAACCCGGATCCTCCGGTCTCAGCATCCCGAATGCTGGGTAAAAAACCACTTTTTTACAGAGCATTCTGTATTTGAAATACAGCTTCTGAGAAACCACTGCCAAGCAATCTGAGTTCAACCTGTGTACCATCCTTGGCCTGCATGCTGTGGGTTCTGAAACTAGCCTGACTTTTCCAGTTTCTTGGAACCAGGATTGAACAGACTCTTCCTGGTCTGATCTGTTGCACCCAGGTCCTTCTGGGCTCTAAGTAGCAAGCGATGGTTTACGATGTACTCACAGTCATTAGCGACTGAAGATCAACACTGTCTCTGATTCTACCTTCATTCCGGGCTTTAGTTGCAAGATTTCCAAACCAGATGAATGGAACCCAGTATTTCAGATGAGGAGATTTGAGGTGGTCAAATAATTTCCTTTCATCTGCCGTCATAAAACCTTTACATAAAAAAATAAAAATAGCTAGATTACACAAACTTAGGTTAGCACTAATACATGATCATTACTTTCAGTCTACCATATAAGCATGGCATGGGGGGGGCACCGAAGAAATATAAAATAAGGGTTCCTTGTGTTAGAGATAAAGAATGTGTGCAAGAACACACACACAAACACACACACACACACTCACACGCAAACACACACAAGTTATACATCAGGCAATGCATAGTTATGTGCCAAAATAATGCTGGCAATCAGATAAAGAAGGTGAGTAAGGACACAGTAAATGTGGACTAGAAAATCCATTTGGGGAAGTTTCCTCTTTAGGTTTTGGTTTATTCATCTAAAATTTGGAACAATGATACTTAGAATTATTAGGATTAAAAGACTAAAAATGTGATCCTGTACACAAGGCTGTTAATATAGTGCTAAACACATGATTCCCATGACTGTTCCTTTCAAAGTCCTTCTTAGTCACATCCTCTTCTGTGACACTTTCTTACGGTGCCTCCTTCTCTTTCTCCTGGGATTCCTTTTCTTTAAAGTTCCCACACGGTCCTCTTTCTTAGCTGGTATTGTAGGATGATTATACATAAATACTTCCCCTGCTAGGCCCTTTTGAAGGACAAAGAGCACAGTAGTCTGCAGAGTCTCCATAGCATTTTGCACATACTTTAAAAGTGCTTCCATAATTGTGCATGTGTATTGAATGCAATTTGTTTCCACTTGCAGTAACCTCTCTGAGCCTCAGTTATCTCATCTGTGAAAGAGGGATGCGAGTATCTACTTACAGGAGTGTTGCGGAATTACCTGACTTGACGAACAGGTCAAGATGTTGTCAGCATAATGCTTAGCACATACTTAGCACTCAATAAGTGCCAAGGCATAATATGTTACATGAAACTTTAGCTAGTCTCCTACTTCTCTTTCTCTTTCCTGCACAAGGAAAGAAGAGATACGAATAATAGAAGAGGAATAAAGTAGCAGGTTTATTTCATAAGTAGTCATGTATTTAATGTATACTATATTCCAGAGTTGGTACATAGAGATGTACTTTCAAAGCTTGCAATTTACACTTGATCTTCCATTTTAAGAATTTTTGATTAATTCAAATGGTACAAATATTCAAAAAGGTCAAATTTAAAAAAAAATTTTTTTGCTGTACTAGGGATTGAACCTAGGGGCATTCTACTTCCAAGCTACACCCCCAGCCCCTATTTTTTATTCTTTATTTTGAAACAAGGTCTCACTAAGTTGCAGAGGTCCTCACTAAGTAGCTGAGGCTGGCTGTGAACCTGTGATCCTCCTGTCTCAGCCTCCCAAGTACTGGGATTACAAGCATGCGCCACCACACCCAGCCAAAGGAATATTAATGGAGACAATACATCTCATTTTTCCGGCCACATAGTTTCTTTCCTTGGAGAAAGATTATGACTGATCAGCTTCTTATATCTTTCCAGGAGATCTCATATAGGCCTTTTTTTTTTTTTTTTTAAACACAAATGGTTTTATACTACATACATATCTTCTCTTTGCTTCTTTTTCCCAGTTTGATCTTGGAGACTTAAAAAATTAATATAGAGAAAGCTGTGTCAATTTTTTAGATGTTCACTCTCAATCATTATGTTAATCGTTAACATTAATAGTTAATCATATACAACATTTTACTTAACTAGTCCCCTTTAAATGTACATTTAAGATATTTTTAATTTTTTACTGCTAAAAATAACCATACTGACTCTCCTTGTAACTGCCTCTTCATCTCTTTAAGTGGCTTTGTATGTGTGGTACTGAGGATTGAACCCAGGGGCATTCTGCCTTTGAGCTATATCCCCAGCCCTATTATACTGTTTTTTTTTTTTTCCTGTGTGTGTGTGTGTGTGTGTGTGTGTGTGTGTGTGTGTGTACTGGGGATTGAACCTGGTGGGCATTCTACCTCTGAGATACACCCTAGCCCTATTTTATTTTTATTTTGAAACAGGGTCTCGCTAGGTTGCTGAGAGTCTCACTACTTGCTCAGGCTGTCCTAGAACCTGTGATCCTCCTATCTCAGCTTCTCAAGTACTGGCATGTGCCACCATACCTGGCTTTTAAGTGGCTTTTCAATGCTACTATTAAATGTAAATCATATTTTCTGAATTAAGGCTTGTTTCTAAAACTGATTTTTATTAGATATTAACTTTGAGATACTTTTGTCTCAAAAATGCAATCCTTTGGTTATGAAACTCTAATAATATATTTAGATGAAAATCAACATTTGTGCTAATGCAATGCATTTTATAACTTTATCTCTGATCTGTTTACAAATCTGGTTATTCTATTTAAAATAATCACCCCTACTTGGGAGACTAAGACAGGGGGATAGTAGGTTTGCAGCTAGTCCATGGTAACATAGAAATTCTGTTTCAAAAATAAAAAAATAAAATAGGGCTAAGGATGTATCTTAGAGATAGAGCTCCCCTAGGTTCAATTCTCAGTAACACACACGGACACACAAACACACACACACACACACACACACAAACACACACACATATCCTTCCTTCTTTAGATGTTGATAGGGTTTTAAGAGGTCCTAAACAGAAAAGATGTTAAAGGAGAAGTGAAATGTGCCCATTTTGAGAGTCACTGATTCACAGAACTGTGGAGTTACATAGATCTTTCAACTGACCTACGTCAATGTTTTTAAGAATAAGGCCCTCAAAGCACCTGACTCTCTGAGTTACTTATGGCACTGACTAAATATGGAGCAGGCTAGGCTCCACCTTGACCTACTAAAACAGACTCAATAGAGCAGGAGTTCTCAATCTGTGTATACATTAGATATTCATGTGGATACTTTCAGAAAATACCAATGCCTGGGAATTATTCTCAGCAATTCTAATTCAATTGGTCTGGGGTGAGAACAGATATCAACATTCTTTTGATTCTTCCTCCATAATTTAATGGAAATGGATCATGGTAGTTACATGTTTACCCAACTCTGCAGGAAATTCTGACATACAGCAATGTTTGAAAAATCATGCTCTGCAATGAATGAAGGTTCTGTTTATTCAGTATTTGAAATCAACAGAGTTATAATTACAAAGAAAATATTTACCAACGGAAGACTATTTTAAGATTGTACTCAAGTTGAATTGGGGGCGGTGGTGGTGGCACATGCCTGTAATTACAGTACTTGGGAAGCTGAGACAGGAGAATAGTAGGTTCAAAGTCAGTGTCAGCAACTCAGTGAGGCTCCTATAAACTTAGCAAGACCCTGTTTCTAAATAAAGAATAAAATAGGGCTTGTGGTGTAGCTTGGAGGTACAATGCTACCCCAGTATGCCTCCCCCCCAACACATACACAAAGATTATACTCAAGTTATTCATTCTAGTTTAGAAACATTCTGTCCGTGCCTTGAGAATAATGTTCTATGGAGATAAAAATTGAAAATAAGCCAGGTAAATTTTGTTTGTTTGTTTCTCAGTACAATTCTAAGTTGTTACATGATTCAGATAATCTAATTTTTTAAGACTTGAAGAGCATGATTAAAGTTATTACAAGAAGTTAATAGTTACTTGTCTTGTCATTGCATATGCCTAGAATTTCTCTTTTCCTTCTGGCCCACTCAGCTCTTGCTCAGTACTTTTCATACTGTTCATCCTCCAAAAAACTTTCTTTTTGGCAGCACTGGAGCTTGAACGCCAAGCCTTCCACATGCTAGGCAAGTGCTTCACCATTGAGTTACATCTCCAGAACTTTTAAATTTTTTCCTTTTGAGACAAGGTCTTGTTAAGTTGCCCTGGATGGCATTGAACTTGTGATCTTCCTGCTTCAGCCTCTTGAGTAGCTGGGATTGTACGCATGCACCACTGTGCCAGCTTGGGTTTATGCTTAAAGACTTACTGCAGCTGTCCTTCCTTTAACTGGAAATCTATTCTCAGATATTCCATATCAATTTTCTAACAGCTATATTCTTAAGATTTATAGTGCAAATTTAAAAAATGACCCCACTTACATACTGGCTGCAATCTCTGTAATTTGACCAAAGAATAACTTTGCCTCTAGTTATTTTTTATTCAGGAACATGGATCAAATTGTGCTAGCAAGTCTTTTCTTGGCTTCTAAGCAGAAAGCAAAAATGCAGAGTGAGGACTTATTTAGTGCAAACAATAAAGCAAGGGTGAAGCCCTTCCGTCCATGTAGGACATCTACTGGTTGGAGGGGGACACATAGAGGGAAGAAAGGTGGTGATGTGGTTTGGGCCCAAATTTATTAAGTACTTTACTAGGCACTGTGAAAGACGAACCAGACATTAATGTATCGGCTAAGAGTATATTGGCAGAATATTATTTTTTATCATGCTCTGCAGGGTCACACATCTTCTCTAAAGTAACCCCATCTTTGGACATTAAATTGATGGCCAATTAAAAGCAAATCTGCAGACTGTTGGTTAAATCCATTCATTCAAAGAACATTTGTTATGAAATGGAATGTTATCTTCATCAGCACTTGAAGTCATTTTAACCAGAGACTGCTGCTTTTTTTTTTCTCAGATCAGGGTCATTATCCTCATCTCTAAGGCTATGTTGATTACAGTTACTGAGGTGCTACGGTTCAGCAGCACTATCAGTTGACTGGTCTTCAATCACCTCGTCTCCATCACAAGTCTGTCTCCATGCTGTGCTCCTTCAGGTCTGAACTACACCCCTGGCTGGCATGGCTATTTTATCCTGCCATTGCACATGCCTAGGATTTCTCTTGCTATCCCTTTTCTTTCTGGCTGGCTCAGCTCTGCTTAGTGATTTTCACATTGCTTATCCCCTCAAAACACTTACTATTTCCAATCAAAGTAAAATATCTCTATATCTATCAGTGCAGGTATAAGTTTGCATTGACTTGCAATCTGAGTTGTGGTTTGCTGGAGTAGGATCTGCTGGTTTAAGGCAGATTTTATTGCCCTCAAGCCAAGAGATTAATTAAATCCATTGACAAACAGCATTCCAGTTGTCACAGATTTTGTCTACTGTGCATTTGGTCTATTTTTCCTTAGTTGCAGTGGAGGCAGATGTCTTTTACCTTTAAGTAGAGAATCAAATGAGGCTCTATTAGCAGAAAGACTAAAAGCTCTGAATCTCAAAACTTGAAGGAAGGATGGGTTTGAGCCAATTCTTTCTGTAGGAGAAAGTTGTGTATTCAGCATCTGAGCCCTCCTCAGAGGGGCGACTTTTCAGGAAGATTGCAACGGACCTGGCTCATTTTCATCTTTGCTTTTTCCAAATGCATACGATAAGGCCACCACTTCAACTGTAGCTGTCCTTTATAATGGGATGGCATTAGAAACCCCTGTCAATTGGAAAAATCAAGGGGAGGCACATGAGGTTGGAAGGGGGATGAATCACACCATGACAGCATTGTGCAGAGCAGTGCCAACATCTACCATGAGCCACGGTAAGACATATGTGGTTCATAAAGCAGCGATTGGTCCTTTAACATGATGCACTCCCTCATTTCTGTTTATTGTTTCCCATTCCATCCCATTAAACATGGTGGTTGTAAGCCATTAAAAAATATAAGAACTCAACAATGAGTTAGTTATAGCCCACAGTTTAGAAAGCTACCATAGGATATGGAGGAGTAGAATAAGTCTCTGGAGTAGCAGCACTGAATGGAGACAGGTACTTGGAGACAGATATACTGGCATGCACAGAATCAGTGTTTTCAACTTCTCACCTGTGTAGGTGGCCCAGAATTTCATTTTCTCTGAGTGAACAGATCTGAGACAATTTGCAGATAAAACTGGGAGAATGAATTGGTGTGCCCTGGTGCGTGGTTCCTAAACTTTGCTGTGCATCAGAATGGCACAGAATCTTGATGTCTGAGGGTGGGAGCTAGATGCCAGTATTTTTAAAAGATCCTCAGTGATTCCAGTGTGCAGCAGAGTTTGGGAACAACTATCCCAGTGCTAAGCATTCTTAGTGTGAATCAAACATCCTGCAGGGGTTCTTGGGGGATTGTTTAAAATGACTCCTAGGTTCCTAAGCCCCCAAGATTCGGATTCCCAATGCTCCCTGGGGACATGCAATTTACATAAGTACTTTTGATAATTCAATGATTGTGGCCTACAATCATACTTTCAGAAACCCTGAGTGAATAGACTTTACTCCTAAGACAGAACCGTGGGGGAAACTCCCAAGGCTGACCGAGTGAGACTGCCCATTGTGGCATTAATTCAAGGAGGGCTGGCTCTGCGCTGCGCCTTCTCTCCCTTGTGGATCGAGTGCAGCGAGGTGAGTCAAGTTTCACTCACAGGATGACATTCTGTCTGTTCCGGGCTCATCATGTGAGACTATAGGGATAACTGACTCAGCCTCTAAAAGTTCAGCCAACAGGAAAACCTGGCATGGCTGTGAATACCACTGTCCCCTTGATCATCTCTCATGTAGTTGGAGCAGCTGGATATTTCAAATAGATCAAGAGTCCCAGAGCCACGGAATACATGGGAAAAACAATGGCAAACCTCAGGGCAGAAATGTTATAGACAATTCGACTGACTTTACGTAGGGAGAGAAAAGACCATAGATTAAATGACGTATCTACGAGGCTAGCCTTCCAAACAGTGCATCTGAAGTGGGGACTTTTAACTTGACAACTGGGGGCTTGTTTGGCTGTTTCAATGTCTGCTAATGTAAGTTACTGAAAGTTCTATGGAGTCTCATCATACTCCCTCTAGTTGTAGAAGAAGCTCAAGGAAATTCATGTTAAGATTTCAGGAATTTAGGAAAAGGAAAGTATATCTTTCCCTCTAAGGTCACTATCTTTAACCACTCTTATGAGCTATCAAGCATAGAAGGAAGTTATCTATTGTAGAGATAGAAATGCAATGTAGAGATGTCAAGTGTGGCTGTAAATATATTTGTGCCTGTCTCTGGAAATGATTAATGTAAGACAAAACTGATAGTAGTTTTTATTGGTCTTGAGGACAGAGACCATACCTGCCCTTGCCTACATCTGTATTCCCAGTGCTCAGAACAGTGCCTGACATATCATGTACATTCAAGAAAATTTCACTGACTAAGTAAATGCATGATAGATTTAGCAGCAGTTTTGCGGATGTTCCTTTTAGAGGAATGCATATAATTTCCTATTACTCATCTTTGTGCTTCTGGTGAGTAATTTTGAAGAGAACTATTTTCATTTCCTGATGTTTGTGAAATACTAGATAAAATGTTTTGATTCAGTCTGATCCTATAACCCAAGCACTCAGCTAAGGTCATCACTTGAATTAGTAAAGATCTGGAATTGTGTACCCGACCAGACTTGAAATGAGTGACATTTTCCAGGGCAAGTGATTGGAATGACTAGATTTTTTTCCAGAACAGATTTATGGCAATAAGAAAAACCATAGAAACTACATTGCAGTCCCTCTGATAAAGAATTGGTAACAAAGTGTTCAGGAACTTTTCAGCATAATAGACATTTTTTTTTTTCGGTACTAGGGACTGAACCCAGGGGCATTCTACCTCCGAGCTACACCCCTAGTCCTATTTTTTTTTTTGTCTTTATTTTGAAACAGGGTCTCACTAAGTTGCTGAGGTCCTTACTAAATAGCTGAGGCTGTCCGTAAACCTGGATCCTCTAGTCTCAGCCTCCCACGTACTGGGATTACAAATGTGCACCACCATGCCCAGCAGACGTTATTTTTAATTCAATTGTCACATTTCTATTTTGGTATAAGCAGAAGTAAAAGCTTTTTATTTTTAACTTGAGAAATTTAACCTGTAACATCTCATATATATCATATGTATTTTTTCTGGCTGCATGTGTTGTGGTCTTTTTATCTCCCACAATAATATAACTTGACTGTCCAATTTAAAAACAAAGAAAGTTTGGGAACTAGCAGGTAAGTGGCCTGGCTCATCCAGCTCCAGAGGAGCCCCAAGATGCTCCAGAAGGAGCTGCTGGCCTTCATTCTCCTGCCCCTCACCCCCACTTCTTCCTAGCCAGCACTGAATCCATGTAGGCAAAAGCCGTCCTTGAAACAAGAGGGAGCAGAGGCTGGAGGGAAACCCAGTTTGCTTTAGAACCCGCTGTCTCAGAGTGTGATTCAGTGCCCACCCACCTCAGCCTTCAGGAGCTTGTTAACTACACTGAGATTGACTGACTCAGAATCTCTGGGAGTGGCATCTTGGGCATCTGCATTTTTATGAATATTGATTTTACCAGTAGCTAATGCACGCTGAAGCTTGAGAACGCATGCTTTCCCTTACAGGAGAGTTAATGTAGGGGAGTCAACTAGTAAGGGTTTTGTGCCCTCGGCATTACCCTCTCTTGTGCCCCCAAGGCCGTATTTACCAGTCTTCTCTGCCCTCAGGCAGGAGCAGGTGCCCTGGCTCTGGACTCGGGGCATGTGCCAAATATTTTCCGCCATCCCTGAACTTCCTATTCTTCCCAGAAACCTTGGCTCAGGCAAAGGGCAGTTAGCGAGCAGCGCTGACATGTGCCGGGTTGGGAGAGCTTGGAAAGGCTCCATGTGCAGACTGTGAGTCAGCCCTCTCCTCGGGGGAAGGAGCAGGAAGTTCCAAGAGTCAGAGCTGCCATGGTCAGAGGGTGCTGGTGCAGGGACAGCCAGGGGGGACCCGGTCCGAGTGTCTCCCAGCTTAAAGGGTAGTGGCTTGGAACCTTTGCCTGCTGCCTAACACAGAGAAATTATATTCCTGTGGGCACAAGCTGTGCCCAGTACATATTTTTTTTTCTTCTAATTTTTAAGGAAAAAATAGGAATTAAAGAGAACAGTAGGGATTCAGGTGTGGTGGTGCACACCTGTAATCCCAGTACTTGGGAGGCTGAAACAGGAGGATCGAAGATAGCCTCAGCAATTTAGGGAGACCCTCAGCAACCTGGGGAGACTAAGTTTTGAAACAAAAAATAAAAAGGGCTAGCGGTGTAGCTCAAAGGTAGAATGACCCTGGGTTCAATCTCTAGTGAGTGAGAGAGAGAGAGAGAGAGAGAGAGAGAGAGAGAGAGAGCGCAGTAGGGCCTTTTTACAGAGGTCATCTGTGATGGTCACAAAGGTCACCAGGAAATGTGTCACATCATAATCCTTCTTTAGCCAATTCGAAACCAACCAAAAAATTAAGTCACAATGATCTTTATTATGTCCAAGCAATTCGAATTCAAATCCTCTGACCAGACTTCTGCCTCAAAGCCCTCTACAATTTTAGATCCACTGGCAAGGCTAAAATCTTGCCTTTCTTTTCTTTCTCTCTCTCTCTCTCATTCTTTCCTGGTACTGGGGATTGAACCCAGGGGCATTCTACCTGTGATTTACACCCTAGCCCTATTTTATTGTGAAACAGGGTCTTGCTAAGTTTCTGAGACTGGCCTCAAACCTGCAATCCTCCTGACTCAGCCTTCCGAGTATTAGGATTACAGGTATGTGCCACCACACCCGGCTTGAGTCTACTCTTTTTTTTGTGTGTGTGTGGTACTGAGGATTGAACCTAGGGGTATTCTATCTCCGAGTTATACCCCCAGCCCTATTTTTTATTCTTTATTTTGAAACAGTGTCTCACTAAGTTGTAGAGCGCCTCACTAAGTAGCTGAAGGCTCGCCATGAACCTGCGAATCTCCTGTCTCAGCCTCCCAATTACTGGGATTACAAGCATGCACCACCACCACCGGCTCACAGTGAATCTTATAAAGTGACTAAAGTTTTATGTTGTGTTGTCACCTTAGACAATTTCATTAAAATAGGCAGAAATCACATAGCACTTACCAGGTGCCAGGCATGGCTCTGAACGCTTTGTAAATATTGATTTATTTAATTCTCATAATAAGCTTATAAGTATATGAGGTAGGTGCTAGTAAAAGTTACTATAAACCCATTTTATGGATGAGGAAACTGAGTCATAGAAGGGTTAGGTAACTCACACAAGGTCATGTAGCTAGCAAGTGGTGAGTAAGGATGCAAACCCTTACACCATGCTCTTAGTCACTATCTATGTTGATCATCTAAGAAGACAAAACAATAAACAAAGCCAACAAAAACTCCAAAACCAAAATGTTATTAAAAAAAAAAATCTATTTCCAAGGGCATTTCAGAAAAGGAAACTGGAGATGGCAATCTAATATGAGACTGCAGTCAATGTAAAGGCAAAATCATCTCACAGTTCTTCTGTTGTCCATATAATGCCAAGAATTACTCATGGAATCCTCACTCTATTGAAGGCTGGTTTAACAGCGTCTTTCCTAAATATTTATGCACCCAAGAGAACCATCCTTGGAACATGATTTATTTTCAGTGTAATGAATCCAGGAGCCCTGATAGAATAATTGCATCTACTTGGAGGCAACAGATCCATACTGAAACAGCCTTTTACTGGCACCTCTCAGGGTCTGCCTAGATGAAAATCCACGTGGCTCATTCCTATCCGAATCTGCTTTTGCTTTGAGAAAAATTAACATAAGAATTTAGGCCTGAATTTTAATTTTGGCTCTTCCATTAATCAGTTGTGTGGTGGAGGAGAGGCTGTAACCTCTCCAAATCTATTTTCTATCTTTTTCATGTTTTCTTGAGGTCCAAATGAAATAGCTGTAAATGCAAATGAACTGTAGTGAGCTGGAAAACTGTACAGCAACATTACAGGTTGTTTTTATAAATAGAGTTATTATTATATTTGTCTTAAGGTAATGTGACTATCTGCTGCTTCCTCCCCTTCACCTCCCAAGTAAACTTCTTGAGGGCAGGACCCATGACTTACTCATTTTTAGTCTCTTAAAACTGCTTTTGGATCATGGAAGGTAATCGACAAAGGTTTCTTGAGTGGATAAATAAAGGGTTTTCAAAAGAATTTTGGAGGTTCTTCTCCCAGCTGAGAAGAGCCCATGGAAGGAAAGCCATTCACAATACCTGCTTCGACCACGTGGTCCATTGTCGGAAACCTCTTGTACACGGCGGTGCTCACCGAGCGGAAGATGAGCAGGGAGGTGAGGTTTACGTAGCGCATCAGCGTCCTTCTGAGCAGGCGCCCGTGCTGGTCGCTTCCGTGGACGCTGCTGGAGATGAGGAACATCAGCCTGTCTGGCCAGGGCAGATTCACAAACTGGTTCCACCATCGGTTCACTACCAGAGTAACATAAAACCCTGCAGAATAACAAGAAATGGTAAAGCATTCTCTTAACAGCAGAAACACTGGTGATGCTGATGCTTTTTAGCAGAATTTTAGCCTTTTTAGGGGTTGGGGACAAAAAATGTGTTATGATCCAGACCTTAACATTTTGCCCTCCAGAAAAAAAAAAAAAGTCATTTGTGCCTGGCAATGCCGGGGCACCCAGTAAGTGGATATTAGAACTCAAATATTGACCGCAAAAAAGGAGAGTTAGTGAAGAGAAAGCTTAATAGTCCCATAGCGGATTATGACCTCAAACTTGTTTGGTGTTAATTTAGCGAAAGCAGCCCTGAAGGCAAACTTTATGGATGATTCTGGTTCTATTGCAAGCGCTGGGTTTTCAGACATGCCTCTCAGCTTGGAAACACTCCCATGCAGAGTCATCCGTGTCATCCTAATGGAGACAGCTGTGTGGCTGCATTCTGCGTGTGACCTATACTTACCAAGCACAAAGGTTACTGGAATTTGTTCAGCATATCTGTCACAGTAAATTGATAATTTTTCAAAGTAACGTTTTTGGGCTCCTGTAAGTAACAATCTGGAGCAAAAATAAAATGCACAGCCCTTATGATATTATACTTCTGCACCTGCTTTGCAAGTGACATTAAGTGCAAACAATTAAGCAGAAATAATCTCAGTTTTTTTTAAAAGGAGAAATAGTTTTTTTTTCCTTTTTTCTTTAGGCTGATGTGTCTCAAAAGCTTTATAAATGCTTAATGTTTCAAGTACTAAAGTTTTTAGTACATAAACATTATTGACAATTAAGTAGTGGGGTTTGTTAACCATTTTATTTATAAAACTTTATATTCTTAAAGTTTTATACAATTGGATCACTGGATTTGGAGCAAGATATGTTATAAAATAGTCAAATTTTCAATTATTCATCAGAAGTACTTTAAAAAAGAATATCGATTAAGTGGATTAGTTATTAAATGATAACATTTGACATCTTGACCTTACTTTCTCCTGAATATGCTACTTAGCACATTCTGGGTTATACATGTTGTATTTCAAGGGATATGAAAATTGTTTATAATTTTAAAGCCCACAATTATTTTGAAATAGAAATGAAACATTTAACAATCAGAGGTGAAAATCTTCATTATTACATTTAGTCGTTGTCTCAACATTTTTAATATGGATCTGACACAACCTGCCCAAACCTATTTTCTGGTATTGTTAAAATAACTGCATTTAATGATGAGGCCATTATTGGTATTTATGCCATAGGGAAGGGATTCATATTCAGAATAAATGTCTAAAGGCAAGCTAATAATAATGATCAAAATACAGGAAGAGAAGCCAACACATAGCATAAATCAATGAATGCGACTGTTCCAAAGGACAAGGGAACCCCAGGAACGATCCATTATAACAAGTGTCAAAGGTCCCTTTGGGTGTGTAGAACTTTGATGAAGGAAGCAGAGGGATAATAAGGTAACAGTTGGCAACCAATCAGATTGCAGACGGAGCACTGGTGGGAGCTGGTGCCGACACAGAAGTGTTTGAGGTTGGGGTTAGCTTTGGAGAAGGTCTCAGAATCACTGAAGTCAGGGGGACCTGGCAAGAGAGGCTTCACCTGGCCTATCAGGGTCATGCTAATAACAAGTCACAGCCAGAATGGGCTTTTAATACATAAATAGAAATGGTCAAAGAGGATTTAAATATGGAAAGCATGGATCTTAGGATCAGATCAAGCCAGATTTTAATCCCAGGTTGGCCATTTACACATTTGGACTTTGAACATATTTTGAAGTCTCTGTAAGCCTCAGTTTCTCATTTGTTAACAGGGATAATAATATCAATATATCAGGGATGTTATAAGGACTAAAAATATTACATATATGTTTATAACTTTTAAACATGTGGCCTCATACTTCATAATACAATGGTTGGTATTATATCAAATTGGCCAAAGATAAAATATTTAGATAATAGACACATAGAAATTTTAGTAGCTAGAAAATACCGTACAGATTATTTTGTCAAATTTCTCCAAAAACAGAAGAGGTATAATCAAATTAATGAATTCTGGTTCTGCCTTATGATTTTGTTAAGTATAGCTATTTGCTTATAACAGGATTAATATAAAACTTAAAGTCATTAGTAGACACGAGAATGAAACTATTTTTCCACAGATATGTTTGACATTTTTGACAAGGTCATCCTATGGTTCTTGGTAAAGCTATGATTTTGATTAAGATAAAATGACCTACTTTAAAAAACTTTTATAGTTGAACTTTTAAAAATGAAGGCTGACTTGAACTAATGATTATGTTATAAATGTAAGCACTAAGCCAGGCATAGTGGCCCACACCTGTAATCCCAGTACTTGGGAGGCTGAGACAGGAGGATCACAGATTCGAGGACAGCCTGAGCAAGTAGTAAGACTCTCATCAACTCATCGAGACCCTGTTTCAAAATAAAAATAAAATAGGGCTGGGGCATAGCTCAGAGGTAAAATGTTCCTGGGTTCAATCCTCAGTACCACATCAATGAATGAATGAATAAATAAATAGATAAATAAATGTAAGCATTCTTGGACCTTTGGAAAGATATATGCATACAATTTTTTGGGGGGAGGCATAGGTATGACATAAAGGGAAAGTTGAGGCCCCAAGGAGCATTTCTGGCTCAACTGCAACTGTTCTAAGGCCTTTTCTATTCTAAGCTGCAGTAGCAGCAATAAACTCATATTAGTAAAAATAACTAATGAGATAATTATCCTGGAACATCAATGTATCTTCCACCATTTCATATTCTGAAGGCTTGGGTGACATGTAAATAAATTGTCAAAATAATATCATATATAAGACATCTGAAAAAGTATTACGTTTTTTTGTTTTGTGGTACTGGGGATTGAACTCAGGGGCATTCTACCCTCGAGCTACACCTCCAGCCCTATTTTTTATTCTTTATTTTGAAACAGGGTGTCACTAAGTTGCGGAGTGCCTCTCTAGGTAGTCGAGGCTGGCCGTGAACCCAGATCCTCGGGTCTAAGCCTCCCAAATGCTGGGATTACAGGCATGCGCCACCATGCCCAGCTATTACAAGTTTTTAATAAGACTTTCCCTCTAAAGATATTTTGCCAAAATGTATACTAATCTGTGCACCTGTTTGGAATGGTGGAGCCAGATAGCTCTTCTCATTTTACTTTTGCTAATTATCAACCAGATAAATTAACGGCCCACTTCTCCAAATGGAGTCCTGTCACTGCAAGGAGAATGTAGGTGAGAGTAACGATACTTAACTCTGTTCATCTGTATGCAGAAGAAAAATCTACTGATGTACATAGAAAAGGTGGAAATACAGCCTCAAAACCTTTAGCTTTCCTATTTCCAGTTTAGGCTTCCTCCAGAGAAGAAATGTATGCATTTGATTTTAATAAAAAAAGACTCATGAAGCTTCCCTGATATCATACTGATAAAATTGTATTAAGGCTAATTTTTAGTTATAAAAGTGTTCAAGGGCATGATTTTGCTTGACTTTTCTATCAATGAGACAGACATAGGTTGTGGCGTTTATATATATGTATATATGCGCATATATATATATATATGTATATTCCTTTTGTGAACATAAAATGTGCTGAAATCAGAAGAAATAAAGAAAATAAACTGGTCTTCAGTCCTTAATTCTTTAGTTGGGGCACTGGCAAGGTTGGAGGGCCCCATCCTGGTTAAGGTCCTGTCATTCCAGGCAAAAGGAAGGAAAGTTGCCTGATACGCACCATTCACAGACATGTGAATTCCATATGTAGTTGCAACAAGCTGTCAAATCACAAATTCAAAGTATGAATGACGTAGTTGAGAGAAGCGCAAATACCGATTCCTCTGTGGACTTTGCCTATTCAAAATCATCACATAGTAAGGATCTGAGCATAAATCTTCCAGTTTATGTCTATAGCAACATTCTCAAAGCACAACTAATATCTCATTATGATCAATTCATGTGAGGTTGGAAGGAGAGCCCCCTGCATCTGACAGTTATAGTCTATTTAACAACCTTAAAAAATGGTTAGGTGTGGATTAAAATACCCTGTCCTGAGGAGAAGACCACAGAGAGGTTCATGCAAAGGTAGAGGTTATGTAATGCAAAAGTCAGCGGCAATCAAAGGGTTTGGATTTTTGAGACTGTATTCTTACATAATACTTGATGGCCATGTAAAGAGACATGCAAAGCAAAGTACCTGTATACCAAACTTATTGCTGTGTAAAGAACAGCAAAAACAATAAATTCCCTGTACAGTAGTTTGTAGATGCTGCCTCTCCACTTGAGGAGTAACCTATGAAATCCAAAAAAAGTTGCATTTGC
>PVLC010002054.1:48605-70168 GCA_004027655.1 Graphiurus murinus
TTTTTTTTTTTTTTGTACTGGGGATTGAACCTGGGGCTTCTACCTCCGAGCTACACCCCTAGCCATATTTTTTATTCTTTATTTTGAAACAGGGTCTCACTAAGTTGCAGAAGGCCTCACTAAGTAGCTGAGGCTAGCCACAAACCCGGATCTTCCTGTCTCAGCCTCCCAAGTACTGGGATTACAAGTGTGCGCCACCATGCTGGGATGCCTTCCCTTTTTTTTGAAACAGGATTTCCTAAGTTGCTGAGACTGGCCTTGAACCTGTGTTCCTCCTGTCTCAGTTTCCCAAGTACTGGCATTACAAATGTGTGCCACTGTACCTGGCCCAATTTGTACAATTTGGAATTTGGGGATAACCATTATCTCAGCGCTAGGTTTTTTAGTGAATCAGGGGAAGAAAGGAATCTCTGGGAAGAGTAATATTAGAAATTTTAAAATTGAGCCGGGTGTGGTGGCACACACTTGTAATCCCAGTACTTGGGAGGCTGAGACAGGAGGATTGCGGGTCCGGGGCCAGCCTCAGCAAGTTGTGAGGCCTTCCATAACTTAGTGAGACCCTGTTTCAAAATAAAAAATAAAATAGGACTGGGAGTATAGCTCAGAGGTAGAATGCCTCTGGGTTCAGTCCCCAGTACAAAAAAAAAAAAAAAAAAAAAATCTTAAAATTGCCTTAATTGGGATTGGGCATGGTGGCGCACACTTGTAATCCCAGCATTTGGGAGGCTGAGACTGGAGGATCCGGGTTCGAGGCCAGCCTCAGCTACCTAGTGAGGCACTCTGCAACTTAGTGAGACCCTATTTCAAAATAAAGAATACAAAATAGGGCTGGGGGTATAGCTCGGAGGTAGAATGCCCCTGAGTTCAATCCCCAGTACTGAAAAAAAAAATTTCCTTAATTGCTTTTAGACTGTACAGCTATTGCTTAATAAAGTCACACATATGAGATATGTTGTAATGTCACCTCTCATATATTTTCCTAATCAATAGGTGGACTTAGAGTATTGATATGCTAAATTAGTTAACATTTTCAGAAGCAGTGTCCAAATGTGTTGTTTGGTTCTCTATTTGCTAAAGTATGTAAAGAGGTATTTATTTCACATTTCAGCTTCCTATGAGGAAGTGATGGCTTTCTCTCTCAGTCATCAGATATTGTTGGAAGGAAGCAAGGCCCTAGTGGAGTGTAGCTGATGGGTCACTTTTGGTGGTTTTAGTTGAATGTGGGTGTTTCTCTAGCAGTGTTGTCAGGGCACAGCTAGCTCTCTGCACACTTCTAAAGGCAGCACAACAGTTGGGCAATAGTGATATTAAGAAGAATGCACGTTCCCCATGAAACATATATAAAACACATATAAAGCCTCATATAAAACACACAGGATGGTTGACTTTCTGTTTGGAGCTGAGCAAAATGAGACCCTGTTTAGGATTCTTTCAACTTAGATCTGGATAGGATGTGGATAGGATAAGAACAAGGCCCCAGAGTCTCATTTTCAATGAGTTCTTTGGAATCCCTTCGCTTCTCACGGAGATGTTAAACAGTTTTTGAGACAGATGGTCCAACGCTAATCTTTGTTTGAGAATCCTGCTCAACTACTGGCTAACATATGCAGATAAAATGAGGTTTCCCTGAAATCTTGCTTTCCTCAGAAAGATCTATAAAGAGAGTCTTATAAAGCTACTTAGACTGAGACTGTGAAGATTTAGGTAGAATTATAGTAGACACAAAAATTAAATTCTATAACTGATTTATCATATAAAGTAACCTGCATCACACATTTTTATCATCAACAAGAAATTTTGTCTTTATTCAGACCCGGGAAAACAATTAAACTCCAATTTGCCCATTTCTTTCCTAAGGAAATGAAACTCTGGAACTTTGTTCACAGCGCTCTTTTTTTTTTTTTTTTAAATCACAAACTTGTCTCCAACATTACTGATTTTTATAAAGAAACCAGGGCCTTTTGACATAAGCAAACTGCATTGCGAAAGGGTGGGACTTCTGCCATGAAAGTGGTTTCATTTTTCCATTTTACCTCGTCTATTTGTAAAATGTGAACACAGCCAACTTTGGAATAGGAACATAATAAATTAAGCCCATTTCATCATTTGTTCTCATAGGCATGGCAGTTTTTAAATAACCATCCTCAAATAACATTCCTTCCTTTCATTTAATAGTTCACCCTTCTATTTAGGCTCAGAAAAACTCAGATCCCAGAGAGCAGAGGTCAGAGTTAAAACACATAGGTTTACTCTATGCACTAACCTATTTATTTGGAGTCTCCGACAGGAAAGAAAAATCTTCCAGTTTTGGGCTCCCCCTGAAGAGGCACCTTCGGGTTGGTGCTGCACGCTCGGTTTCACCCTTCACTCTGGGACAGTCAGAATTTTTCTGTTCTCCGGCCACCAAGAGGACCCAGAGTGTACCAAGTACCGGGGTTAAATGTTTTTCCACTTGTGGAGGCCTGTTTATGCCAATTTGCTCACTGATGACAGTTATAGCTGGAACAAACAGAAGTGACAGCTGCTGATGGTGCTTTTTTCTAATCTATAATTATAACTCCACCTGCCGCCCAAAGTACCCCTTGAATGAGAAGTCAGCGGTGACGTGAAGGAGGTTGGACTGTTCAAGTCAGCTAGATTCATTTCAGTTCCATCCTGGGCTCAAGGAAGACAGGTCCATTTCCCCCCTAAAGAGTTCTAAAGAGATTCTACCAGCCAAAAAAAAAAAAAAAAAAAAAAAAAGGAGTTAGGACAGACTTTTTGTGCTTGAAATGAAGAGTAAGTTCTTATGAAGCCATAAACTGGGGCAGATGAGAATATAAACAGGATTTTTGCTTATTTGAGAAGCATTGAGAATGTCCTTCCATGAAGAGCAACAAGTATGTGTGTGTTTGAGGGCATGTGTGTGGATTTTAGAAGAGTGTAGAGAATTATGATGTTTAGTGTGTGGCAGAAAACAGTAACACTGACTTACTGCATTTGTTATCTTCCCATGGTTAGCTAGGGAAGTTTTAAATTAGTTAGGATGTTTTCTCTTAGATTGACTATACCTGCATATTTTCCTTCTCAAAAGAGACAGTTCATTAGCATTCTTTAAATAATGGAATAATTGAGCCGGGTGTGGTGGCGCACGCTTGTAATCCCAGCATTTGGTAGGCTGAGACCGGAGAATCCAGGTTCCTGGCTAACCTCAGCTACCTAGTGAGGCACTCCGCAACTTAGAATAAAAAATAGGGCTGGGGGTGTAGCTCGGAGGTAGAATGTCCCTGAGTTCAATCCCCAGTACTGCAAAAGAAAGAAGAAGAAGAAAAAAAAAGGAATAATTAATTTCAAGGCCAATTCCTGGGACCTTTCCAACTAAAATAACATGTATTTTTTTGTGGAGAAAGGCATAGAGTAAAATGCTAATTCTCTAATCAAGAATCCATATTATTAAAATTTTTCTAAAGTATTCTTAAGTTTCATATGCATTTGGCTGGTTTCTTTGTCAAATCATTTGAGCAATGACTGAGTTTAGGTGTCTAATTTCTTGCTCCATCCCTGTTTCTGGTTTCAGCCTAGAGCCCTAGAAACAATGGATATTCAATACATGCTTGCTATTTATCACCTTATCTTCACTATTAAACTTCTGCTGGTACGTTTGGGGGAATTTGTGAACATTTAAAAAGTATTTACATGATGCCTCACATCTTATATTTGGGTTGCCGTGAAAAGTCGCTGGGTGGATCTGATGTTGCATTTATAAAGGTTTTTTGAGATTGGCCAACGTTAGGGAATTAAATAAGACCTAAACCTAAATAATTATGAAATAGAAACATTGCAGCTGTTTTGTAGGATTCCCTCTCCTGCATCTCCTATTGCATGTGTGGAGTCCTGAAATTTGGCCTGACTTTCAGGAGTCACGAAATCTGCCTCCGCTGTGGGGCACTGTAAGCACTGTGAGTTGGTCTCATTCTTAAATAGGGGTAATTATGTTCCTCTCTCCCATCAAGTTGTTTTGAGGGATGACTAATTAATGACCAGAAAGAGCATTCTAAATGCAAATTAGTCAATAGCAATTAGATCAAATGAATCAACTACCCTCCTTGAGCTCTGACCCTGGTGGCTATTTTAACAGGTATTGAAAGATGCCATTGAGAAATTAACTCCGTAGAGGAGGCAAGCCACCACAGCTTATTTCAAAATATCTAACAAAACAAATTGTAAAGTTTATTGTACAGGACATTTTGAAGAAGACTTTAAAATGTTTTGTTTAAAACAGACCTATTCTTCAAGATTAGAAAAAAATGAAAGCAAGGCAACCTATGAAGAACAGAGTGACACTCTATCATGTCACACCAGCAGAGTGTTATTATTTGGTATCAAGTTCATCTTTCTTTTTTTTTTTTTTTTGCGGTACTGGGGGTTGAACTCAGGGGCATTCTACCTCCGAGCTACACCCTCAGCCCCCCTTTTTTTATTCTTTATTTTGAAACAGAGTCTCACTAAGTTGCGGAGTGCCTCACTAGGTAGCTGAGGCTGGCCGCAAACCCGGATCCTCCAGTCTCAGCCTCCCAAATGCTGGGATTACAAGCGTGCGCCACCACACCCGGCTCAAGTTCATCTTTCTAGAATTTTGTGGAAAACAATTAATAGCAAGTCATATGATAGAGCCTTAGACAATTTCAGAGCTGTGTGAAGTAACTATAGCAGTCGTATTTTCTCTTGATAGCAAGCATCTAGTTATGTGATTCTGATCACCCTGATTTTCAACAGTCTGGATAAAACAAATTGTGAATTAAATATGACTATCTGATGCTCAGTTTTTCTGTTAATACTTGTTTCTGGCACGTATTCATTTTGCAATGTGCTGGATCTCTCTAGAAGAAAACAGTATAGTCAGTGTTAATGGGTCAAGAAAAATTTGGAGTAAAACATAGAGAAAAGCTAATAATAATTATTATTTTTTCCACAGCAGAATACTTTGGTTCAGTTGATTTGAGAACTACTCAAAGTGATCCTTTATCTTATAGGTAAATTTTTACTGGCTGGGTTAAATGCTAAGCTTCTTTTTTGTAATGTGCTTTTATTGGATTATGGTCTCACATCATAATGTATATCATGCTGACATTGACATACCTGCACACAGCACTTGGTCCCCCCTCCCCCCAAATGCTAAGCTTCTTGAGAACTCAGGCCCTCCTCTTCCTTCGCTTTTCCTATATGCTGACCGCCACAGTGGGTGCAATAGCTGCATAACAAGCTGTTGTTGAGATAAGTCATGTAGCATTCCAAGTGTGCAGAGGTTTTTTGATATATATATATATATATCAGAATATATATATATCAGAATATATATATCATGTTGGACGTAGGATTCTGCCAAAAATCAAACCAAAGAGGGTGGAAAACCTCTTCAATTAATATTCCTCTTGATTTCAGGGGAAAAATAGCAAACTCTTGGAACTAGAAAGACTATTGAGTCGTATTACAGCTGCTGGTCTCCACCCATACGAGGCCGGATATTTGAAGAGTCATCATTACTTTCCATGCCTTGAGTAATTGCCAACTCATGAGACAGAAATGCATTAGTTTGGATTCTGAAGGTTATTTTTTTCTAATGGAAGCAACAAAAACTTTGTTCTATTTTAGAAATAAAAGCTTGGAGTCTAGAGAATTATTACTACGGTGCTGAAAGTATATCCCGTACTCTATAATCAATGAGATTTCTTAAATGGATGGTACTGCTCAGCTCAAATGCATTCCAGATTGCTAAAGAAAAAAAATGTTACAACATAGAATCAATTACAAATCAGTACACACACACACACACACACACACACACACAGCATGCAAATCCAAGTATATTGTTTATTCCAAGCAGCTATGAAATTCTACTTTACCCTCAGTGGTAGAAGGTGGTAGAAATTATATCATTATGTGGGTAAAGAGAAGATGGAGGTAACTAGGAAACAGTGGTGACTGACCACGTGAAGGACTTGTGTGGTGAAATGTGTGTGGAAGCCAGAAGCACCTGTTGCTCCTGGTTCTCTAATGTGGTGAACTGAGCATCCTTCAGGCATCTTTTCAGTTTCCTAACACATAATAAATAAATAGTTCCTTAACAGTGTACAGCTGGAGAGTAAGGGAGGGAAGGAGAAATTTCAGTTTTTGCCTCACATAGCTTTGTATTTTGAAAATAACATCCATATTTTCATATTTAATCATATGCAATAAAACATGATTTTGTGCCACTTCAAAATTAATTAATTGATTTATTATTTATTTTGTGGCACCAGGGATGGAACCCAGGGTCTGAGCTATACCCCAGCCCTATTTTATTCTTTTATTTTGAAACAGGGCTTCACTAAGTTGCTGAAGCTGGCATCAACCTGAGATCCTCCTGTCTCAGCCTCCCAAGTATTGGGATTACAAGCATGTGCCACCATGCCCGGCTCACTTCCAAATTTACACCTCCAGCCTGGATGTTTCACCTAACTCCAGACTTGTACTTGATAGTTCTGTAAACATCTCAAACTCAACATGCCCCAGTGGAACTCCCGATCTTTTCCCTCAAACAAGTTCTACCAACCCGCGTCTCTTCCAATCTGAGCTGATGAAAAGTCCTTCCTTACAAAGGACCAAAAACTTCGGGGGCATCCTCAGTTCCTCTCTTTCTTTCACACCACAGTTCGGCCTCTGAGCAACTCTCGTCGCCTCCACCTTCAAAACACACTTGGAAGGTGTTTTCTCACTCACCTTCTCCC
The DNA here is from genome assembly GCA_004027655.1 of Graphiurus murinus. Lineage (NCBI taxonomy): Eukaryota > Metazoa > Chordata > Mammalia > Rodentia > Gliridae > Graphiurus > Graphiurus murinus. The sequence goes on from PVLC010002054.1 coordinate 55,352, forward strand.
TGTCTCGACTGCCCTCCCTCTTCAGAGCCACCCATTAGATTCTCCCAGGTTGCCCTAGCAGCTTCCCCAACAGGTCTCCTTGCTTCTCCACCTGTTCTTTTTAGTCTGTCCTAACATGAAAGCAGAGTATACATATTTTGAAAATAACATCCATATTTTATTATTTAATCATATGCATAAAACATGATTTGGTGCCACTTCAAAATTAATTAATTGATTTATTATTTATTTTGTGGTACCAGGGATGAAACCCATGGTCTGAGCCCACAACCATACTGCTAAAAATAAACAAAAAGATGGAGAGAAGGGCTAGTTTTTACTTAACAAACATTGAAGGGATTATGGAAATAAAAAATCATCATTAGGAGCCAGGCGTGGTGGAACACTCTTGTAATCCCAGTACTTGGGAGGCTGAGACCGGAGGATCTGGGTTCTCAGCCAGCCTCAGCTACTCAGTGAGGCACTCTGCAACTTAGTGAGACCCTGTTTCAAAAATAAAGAATAAAAAATAGAACTGGGGGTGTAGCTCGGAGGTAGAATGCCCCTGGATTCAATCCCCAGTACTTAAAAAAAAAAAAAATCATTAGACAAAAACAGGAATCATTCACAAATACTCAAAGCAGTGAAGAAAGTTATGTTGAGAAATAGGATAGTCTAATAGTTTCAAAGTTGTCTCCCCATAAGATATTTTTATTTACAAAGGGGAAAATAGCATTACAGAAGTGAAACCTGGCCAACACCACATAATCAAGTGACCGAAGCTACTTCTCCAGTTGTCGGTCATATTGACATTACGGACCCTTCACATGGTGCATGGAGAACGGCACAGCATCCCTTCTGTGATATTCTTGCCCCACACGCATAATGTCAGTCCAGTCACGAGGTAACACCGGACAAACAGACTGAGAGTCCGTCTGCAAAATGATTGATCGGTACTCTTCAAAAAAAGTCAAGTCCAGGAAAGGCAAAGATAGACTGAGGACTGTCACAGATTGGAGAAGGCTGAAACATGACAACTGGATCTTGCACAGGTTCGATCTGTGGGATAAATGGGTAAAATTTGCATAAGGTTAACTAATAATGTTGTATCAGGGTTAGGGCTATAGCTCAGTTGTAGAGTGTTTGCCTGGCATGGGTGAGGCCTTGGGTTCTATCCCCAGCACTACCAAATAAACAGAAAAAACAGTGTCCTATCAATGTTAACTTCCTGGCTTTGATCATTGTACTGGGAGAAGGATACTAGGTAAAGGATATATGAGAACTCTGTTTCATATTTGCAACTTTTATTTTTACAATTTTTCAAATTAGAAAATATTTTTCACTTAATTTTCTGTTGTATATTTTACTTGCTTTGATATTCAACAGGACCAAGATTTTTTTTTAACTGGGAGTTGTATCCAGGGGCATTCTACTTCTGAGCTACATCCCCAACCTTTTAATTTTTTTATTTTGAAACAAGGTCTCACTAAGTTGCTGAGTCTGGCCTGGAACCTGTGATCCTCTTTGATCAGTCTCTCAAGTATCAGGATGCCAGGTGTGCACCACTGTGCCCAGCTGGGCCAAGATTTTGAAAATATAGCGCGACACCACTAGTCATTCCTTTTAAAAACAATTCTAAGGGTGTAAGGAAGGAAGTTGAGAATGTTGAGCTGCCTCTGGTCCTTCTCCATTCCTAGAGGGAAGATTTACTTTAAACAGGGAAATGGCAGGACAGGTGGAGGATGGGACGATCCAGTGGGGTGGAACTATCTGGGAAAATGTTACTACTCCTATGCCTGAATGGGAGAGGGGAGGGAGAAGTTACTGAAACCCAAAGAGAGCATTTAAAAAAAATTTTTTTTCTGGTACTAGGGATTAAACCAAGAGACATTCTACCTTTAAGCTATACCCCCAGACTGATTTTATTTATTTGGAAATAAGGTCTCACTAGGTTGCCGAGAGCCCCACTAAATTGACCTTGAACCTGTGATCCTCCTGTCTTAGCCTCCCAAGTACTAGGATTATAAGCATGCGCTACCACGCTGAGCTCAGAGAGGGCATTTGAATGAAAAGAATGCCAGACAGGATCTGTGGTACCAGGGGCAGGACATTACTAACCCACAGTAACCACATATGGGAGCCAGTTAATACAGGGTTCAGTTTTACACCCCTTCTGTCTTCTATATTCTTTCCAGGGCCTCCATGGACTTCACCCAGCCAGAAACCAGAGGCCAGGGAAGCATACTGAGGCAGATTAAACAGATTTACTTGTAGGAGAGTGGATCTGGGGCAATCAAGGAAAGGCATCAGCATGGAAATCATCCACTCCGTCCCTCTTGTTTTACAAATGAGAAAAATTAGGCTCAAAGAAGTGAAAATATTTATCCAAGGTCACAATAAAAAGAAGTTTGGCCAAGTTAAAAACTCATTGGTCTGCAAGTTGGAGGACCTAGGACTTGGCTAGATCACTGCGCTGGACTTCAGTTTCTGTATCCATGAGTAAATGAGGATAAAGGGTGGAGGGAGGGAGCTAATGCAATTGTCATCAAATTGGTTCATGCATACCTCTGGATGTGCACAGGAGTCTCCAGGAGTTTTATGGGCATGGGTCATCTTAAGGGAATAGCTTTCTAGACCCACAACTGCCTTATATATACTCTTCCCTGGCATTAATCTGCTTTTGCCTTTCATGATTGTCCTTCTCCTGCTTGACAAAAAGAAAGCATGCCTTGCATTCATCAACATAACCCAGGGTTTGAAACTTTTGGACACTAATTGAAGGGGCATTTTGAAAATGCATAGCTTTGGTGGCAGGTTCCTGTGACAGCACACCAGAGAGCTTCCATTAAGAATAATGAAAGGGCCAGGCATGGTGGTGCATGCCTGTAATCCCAGTACTTGAGAGGCTGAGACAGGTGGATTGCAGGTTCAAGGCTAGCCTCAGCAATATAGCAAGGCCCTCAGCAACTTAGTGAGTCCTCTGTTTCAAAAAATAAAAAACAAGAAATAGGGCTTGGGGGTGTAGCTCAGAGGTAGCATGCTCCTGGGTTCAATCCCCAGAAACATAAACAGACACACACACACACACACACACACACACACACACACACACACACATACACACAAGGCAGCACTTCCTCATGGCAAGTGCATCTGTACAGTCTTTCTGAGAAGTGTTTTAATCTCATGAATGAATATTTCACAGTTGAAACACAACATTTTCACGGTTGAAACACAAAGTGGGGCTTTGTCTACTTAGGAGGAAAGAAGATTATAATCTGATTCAGATGACGAGCACTTGAACTCTTCCAGAAACTGGCTGGGCCACATACCAGGCCGAGTGGCACGGCCACAGAGATAACATGTAATTATCTCTACCTCCTAGACATATGCTTTTATTTTTGTAGAGACCTCTGTGTCTTCACCGAAAAACCAATTCACAATGATCTGGATGAAGCCAGAAGCTTCGAAGACAAGTTATCGCTTTCCTTTGAACATGTTTGAACTGGGACACAGGAATTGCTACCCTGGGTCAGCCTTATTTATGATTCCTCCCACTCTACTGTCTACTTGGAGAGCAGGAGTACTCTCTATGATGTTGCTCTTAACATTATAACTTTTAACTTACTATTAGTTGCCAGGTATGGTTCTGCCTTTTGTACATTTCTATAAATAACCCCTCCAATTGTTGAAAATGCTATTACTGTTTTGTTAAAATGATAACATGGTCACTGTAAAAATTCAAACAAGTTAAAAGCTATAAAAAGGAAAAGCATACATACCCCAGATTCCATCACTCAACAATACTTGTTAACATTTGATTGCTGTCTTTCTGTGCCTACACAGGTCCTATGTCTAGGTACACATGTGTATTATTTCCATCATTGAGAGCACAATGTGTGACACCCTGCTCTTGGACTCGGCGATGTGCTATGTGACATATGTGCTCAACAGTCCCTTATTGAAATCCATCTAGACTGTTTCCTGTTTCTCAATCTCTTGAACGATGCTTTGACGAACATTCTTGTGCATATTTCTTTTCACACTTCTACAATTATCTATTTGGAATTATATATTTCATTATTTTTGGATCATAGACACCTTTGAGAATCCAATGAGAGCCATGAGTCCCCTCCCTTCAAGGCACAATACATGCATTTATATACCTCATTTTTTGTAGCACCATAGAAATGCCCCCTGGCGTCTATCCTTGGACCTGCTAAGGATTCATGCAACTTTACCTTACTTTATTTGTGGTGCTGGGGATCAAACCCAAGGCCTGTGCATGTTAGGCAAGCACTCTAACAATAAACTATACTCTCAGCTCCTAGGATCCATGGATCCTAAATTAAGTACCTCTATTTTAGGGTTTATTCCAAGACATGATTTTTTTTCTTTTTGTAGTACTAGGGACATTTTATCTCCAAGCTATATCCCCAGTCCTTTTTACCTTTTGTTTTGAAACAAGGTCTCACTAAGTTGCTGACGGTCTCACTAAGTTGTTGAGGCTGGACTCGAACCTACAATTCTTCTGTCTCAGCCTCCCAAATACTGGGATTACAGGCATCCAACTACCACACTCGGCTGACATGTGAATTTAAATAACTTTTAATTTATCATTGTGCAAAGAACCCATAAATCCCTCTGCATCTTTTAATTGGTGGCTCACCCTCCAGACTACATCAACTCTGGAGATTTGGTGACTAATAATCAGATTACATAAATTTCCATTGACTACTCAGGGGCTGAAGGGATTTTGGACACAAAACAATGTATTTGACCTTACTTTATAGCCTTTAAGAAAGTTTCATAAATGAAAAAGTTCTATTAAGTAACAAGTTTCATGCGGCAGAAAAGAAGAAAAATGTGTTTTAGCATTTGGTTCCTTTATTCAAAAAAGAGATATTGAGTAATAGCTATGTGCCAGCTCTGGTGCGAGGAGCCAGCAATACCCACATGAATGAGACTTGATCCTTGCCTTCAAGGAATTCAGTCTCGAAGAGGAGACAGACAGAAACAAATCATTGTCAAGCAGGGAGAGATTACAGTCTACTACAATGAGCGGCATTAATGTGAAGGTGTGAGCCATCCTCTCCGAGGTATATCTAGCAAATCTGCTTCCTTCCCATGGTCTGTTCTCCATCCCTACCCATCTGAATCTTCTCCCCTTTCTATGCAATGTTTATTTAACTTCTTAGGGAGACTCAGTACTAACTTGAACCTCACTATCTCTAGGATGGCTCAATGGTAAGTTGAGGAACTAAAGGATATAAAAAATACTCAGTACAACCAACCATCTAGCTAGGCTGTTTGATGATAACATTAATTTCTGCAGATTTGCAAATCAAGATACTCTTAGCCCTTGAATCATGCTAGAAGATGAAAAGCAGGCAAAACACAGGTTGATTTTACATATGTAGATAAGTTGATTGCGTGATGTCTAGCAGTGTGTATAATTATTATAGTCACAAAGCAATAGACTAAGAAGCATATTTTTGTGTTTGTGGGGATTTAAAAAAAATTGGTGCCATACTTTATACCTTTCAGCTCAGACTTAATAGTTCAGTAACCTTAGAAATAAGCCATTTCCTTTGCACAGGAGCTACAGGATCTCTTCAGTAGCTTGATTTCCCTTTAAAATAGCCGAATCTGATTTATCTGTTGTGATTTCATGCCATTTTGGTCCTCTGCCTATATCCATTTTTTTCATTCTCCCCATGTTTATATTTTTCCTCTTTCCTTGCTGTCCATCATCTCCTCTTTCTCTAAGCTTCACACATTTGGATTGCCATTCACTGGTAAATTTTTCTAAGTCTCTACATATGCAATAATCTACCTATTTCCCTGACTGAGACCTTGGGGTTCTTTGGCCCAGCAGAAAATTATCCCTCAGTTAAAATCTTCCCCTGTATCTGGGAAAGAGAAGGAAGAAAATGTGTGTAACTGTTTCCCCTAATGTCTTATTTCTTACAGACAGTACTCATTTAAATATTTTAGTTATATTCACTTCCTCAGGATTCTGATGCATGGTTGTTCTCAAGAAAGATTGATTTAAAAAAAAATGTTTGGAGCATGTGTATTTTTCATTCAAAGTGAAAGTATACGTTGATGCACAAAATGTGTTTTAAAGCATGTATTAATTATTTACAAAGATGAGTCACAGGCATCTAAAACCCAGCATTTAGACCTATCAAGAATAGGCTAAGTGGCATTAAATAGTACTAAGAGGATGAGTGTACCATCTGTTAGCATCTCTGTCACTCTTCTAGGTTAGAGATCATCTTTTTCTAAGACTTCCTTCAGGACACGAATAAAACCATTTTAAAGTCTCTATTTTTTGCTCATTGATATTGCTGAAAATTTTTATGTTAGTGTCTAATGCTACTTAGTTGGGTTTGCAGCCAGCCTCAGCTACTTAGTGAGGACCTCAACAACTTAGTGAGACCCCGTTTCAAAATAAAGAATAAAAAAATAGGGCTAGAGGTGTAGCTCAGAGGTAGAATGCCCTTGGATTCAATCCTCAGTACTGCAATAAATAAATATATAAGTAAATAAAACTCATAAATAATTTATAATGTCATGGGGAAATATGTTATAGAATTTAAATGAAAAGCAGGATAATTTCATATGTAATAAGACCACGACTAAGTACAAAATATTTATATCAATACAAATACTTGGAAAAAATACATTGGAATGTTGATGATGATTATTGGTGAGGTGCTAATTATAGGTGAGGTTTTTTTTCTGCTTTTTACTCTTCTATATTTTTCAGTTTTTTTCCCATAATTAGCATATGCTGTCTTACAATATTAAAAACTCAGCAACCTTGATATGAATAAAGACTTTGTTGCTAGGGTGGGCTCTCTATCTGTTTGAGCCTTAACCAGGCAGATTCCACCTGGGTGTGCTCCATGTTATATTATTTCACAGGGTTTCTGTAAGAATTAAATATTTTACTATGTATAACAATGGTCAATAAGTATTGCCATATATTAAGAAAGTACTACAGAAAATTATATTTTCCATCCTTACATAAGAGATGGGAAGGTGTTTTGTGGTAGGATCCTCTTCTTTCTTCTTTCCCTTGCCCTCCCCTCTTCTTTCTCTCCTTCTCCTTCTTCTTCTTAGTCCTTAGCTTTCCTTTTGCAGTTTCCTTAGCTAGATATAGCTAGATATCTTGCCTGTGTATTTGAATTTTCATTTACATAACAAACACGTTTGCTAGACTTCTTTTGTGTGAAGTAAGACACATTGCACATGCTGGCACCTTTATTAGGAGCACACCAGGAAAGAAGAACTACAATTCACTAACTTTTTTTTTTTTAATTTAATTTCACCTCTTGTTTTGGTGGTAATAAGTAGGGTCCTGGTTTACACCTGTTGTCCTTGTACTCTAAGATTTGTTCTGGTTCAGCCAGTAAGGTATATGGTCACCCTACTGATATCAGATATGGGCCTGGGGTGGAAGCAGTCAGTGGCCTTCTGGATACTGACTCTCCAGAGGGGGTGAGTGGGAGAGGGGGGCAGTTGGCTCCCAGGGGCATGAAGGAGAGGGAAAGAGCTAGCAACTATCCTGGAAGGGACAGAAAGCTCCCCAGTTGCCAATAAACACAGATCCATGGGCTGTATTACATGGTCTAATCAGTTATATATCTATTACTTGATAGCGATTCTGGCACCACTGGCTCTACCTGAAGGAAAGTCTATCTAGTTTAAGACACCCATGACCTGCCTACCCAGATCTTTTCCACCAGCCTGCTATGGCACCCAGTATTTCTACATTAGAGTTATTGTAATTAAGTATTCTCAAAATAATTTTTAAAAAGAACAGGGGAAAAACACTAGTTTTTTTTTTTTTTTTTTTTTAGCACTGAGGATTGAACCGCGGGGGCATTTTACTCTGAACTAGAGCTACACTCTAGCCCTTTTTATTATTGATTTATTTCGGTAATGAGGATTGAATCCAGGGGCATTCTATCTCTAAGCTACACTGTCAGTCCATTTTATTTTTAAACGGGGTCTTGCTAAGTTGCTGAGGTTCTCACTAGGTTTCTGAGACTGGCCTCAACCTGCGATGATCCTATCTCAGCCACTTAAGTACTGGGATTACAGGCATGCGCCACCACACCCAGCTGAAATGAAACTCTTCAGGAATAAAAAGGACCCTTCTTGGGCCACCCTGAGCAAGGGACTTAATTTTCTTGAAGGTTCAGTCTATTCAGTAGTAAGAAAAAAAAAAAAAAAAGGAAAGAACCTGTTCTGCCTATTTCGTGGCCCTGTAGTGTGAATAAAATAATTACTATATGTGTAAATGCAAATACAAAGACACTCTGCAAACATCACACTATTAGTATTTGGGAGTTCTTAAGATGAAATCACACATTAGCTTGAGCTGATTGCACCACCTTGGAATGCGGTGAGCAAGTCTGGTGAGGACGATGACACGAACTGAGCAAATGCCAAGGGGCAGAACGAGAAGGAGAGGACTGAGCAGGCTCACTGCTCCCCCGAACCATCTGGAGAGCTTTCCAGAAAAAAGTGGGCTCCATGCCAAGAGCTGGGGATTCAGCTGACGGCACACATAGTGAAGAGTAAGTCATTTGGGGAGCTGCTAAAGATGATGCAAAAGGAGTCAGAGGGGGCCAGAAAGAGAGTGATGGGGATGGGGGGAAATGACAGAACTCTATTGCTTTGACAAGTTTTTTCAGAGCTAGCCTTGCTAGGAAATTAAGGGCTAAAATGAATTTCTGATAATTTTGGTTGCTATTTCTCCTGACCCACTCCTCCCTAGTTCTAGAAGATAAACTCCATGTGGGTAAAGTGTTTTGTCCTTTTACTTTACTGCTGAATTCCTGAACTTAGAACACTTCCTGGCACAGAGTAGCAGGATAATAAATATTGCATAAATGCATGCCATTTGCCTGTGTCAACCCTTTTCCTCAGTCACATCTGTAATTTAGAGTTGGCAGAGCTTTGTTATTGCAGCACTTTGTAAGTGCTGGAGCTACTTCAGGGGAGAATTGGACCCAGTTTAGGATACAGGGCCTTGATCTAGGCTAGAGGATGGGAGCCCTCATTGTGACAACTGCCATGTCCACCACCGCCCTCAACTCTTTGTTGGCCACTTGTCAAGTTCTGTTAACGAGTTTTAATATCTTGTTGGTACTTTTCTTTTCAAGCACTAGGAGTATCCTACCGAGAATAGAATTATTTTTTAAGTCATGTTTTATTGGTTATATCTAGAAATGCTGTGGTAACAGGAGAATCTTTCAATTCTCCCTGCAATTTGTAGCTATCCTTTGGGCACTGCAATATGATAATCATTTAAACAATGCAGTTTGGTGATTGATTTTGCTAACTTTATTGATAGCCTTAAGCTTTCTGGATGATAAGTGATTCACATTGTATTTTCTGTACCCTGGCTTCCTGTTATTACTCAACCTCCCACCAGATTCGTAGTATGTTAATTTCAAGTTGAGATGAATGGCCCTAACCGGTTCAATTCAAGAAATGTTTGTTGGGCTCCAACTATGTGTAGATGTTTGGAGTTCAATTTATAAAGATAACAAGACAAATATTACCTTAGTTTTTGGTGAGATACATGGTATGAGAAATCTGTATGTAAGCATGTATATGTGAATTAGTGTATGTGTGTAGCCAGGACTCTTTTGAAGCCAATTAATGGCAGTGCCCAATTTAAAGTATGAGCATTCTTATTACCATACAAACCAGAAATTTTGGAGGTAGGAGTCCCATGGCTGCCTGACATACTGATTTGGTGATATTATGGTTTTGCTTCTCTGCATTTCTTTTGGCCTGTTCTTCATACTCCCAGGAGGGCAAGGGTAGTAACTAAAAGGGTGAATACAAACAAAACTGGGGTCAGCTAGCAAGGAAAAAGTGGGGTGTGTGTGTGTGTGTGTGTGCAAGAGAGAGAGAGAGAGAGAGAGAGAGAGAGAGAGAGAGAGAGAGAGAGAGAGAGAGAGCGGGGGAGGGGGGAGGGAGATGATCAATTGTCAAACCTAGATTAAAAAAAAAATTAGGAATACTGGAGACTGATTTTGCCCTAAATGCACTGATTTAATGATATACCAAAGTGTGCAAAAGTGTAAATTGGGGAAACATATATGAGGTTTATTACTATGGTACAATTTTATGGTACTAAGTTATTGCTTATCTCAATATACAAAAGTAAAGCACATTCATGTGTAAATAGCAGACACAGACCATTGTTAAGGTCTGTTTGGTACCTTTCTCATTATTTCTGTGCATTAAAAAAAAAGGCTTAGGTGTATTTATGTGTATATACATTCATAAACATTGTACATACAGCCTTAGTATCTAGTTTGCTTGTGGTTTTACCCCTGGGTCCTCTAGACAGGAGAGGATTAATGTGCATCACTTCATTTGGGAAATGCAAGTGAGGCTGGTGAAGGTCAGCTTCAAACTGGAAGTGAGGCAAGGAAGATGGGAAGCAACATGATGTGGTGCGTGGCCTGGCTGCTGTTTCCCAAGGGGCCTGGCAGAGACGCTGTGGATGCTTGGCACGTGTGTCACTCCGTGTACAGGAGTCCTACTGGAAAAGCTGCAAGGAGAAACCCCACCCCAGAATAGTCTGCCCCAGGAATACAGGAGAGGTTTTTTCTCCTCAGAGCCCTCCTGCCTCTTGTTTCCCATTGGCCAAGTTTCATCTCATGGGGAGGTAAATCCCTCATATATCCAGTTTTTGGCATCTACTCAGGAAGTCAATTTCCCTGCTTCATAGTGTGGCATTTCATCCAAATCTAGAAATGATAGTGGGTTTGGGCATATAGCTCAGTGGTAGAGTGCTTGTCTATCATGCATGAGGCCCTGGATTCCATCCCCAGCATTGAGGGGGCGGGGGGGGGGTGGCGGGGTATCTGCTGTTAGGGCTCAGTGTGCAGGCAGTAAGGCCATGTAGGCCCAGACATCAACTCAAACTCCAGCCGGCTCAGGGAGCTCTGCAAAGGCAACAGTTGTGGTAGGGGTGCAAATAGGGGTGCTGGGGTTACCTACAGAAAAAAAAGAGGCAAAGAGGAAATCTGAGAAAGTGCATATAAATTGTATCCAATATTTTTTTTTTCTGGTACTGGGGATTGAACCAGCTGCTCTACCACTTGAGCCACATCCTTGGCCCTTTATTTTAATAATTTTCTTTTGCAACAGGGTATCAATAAGTTGCCCAGGCTGGCCTCAAACTTGCAATGTTCTTGCCCCAACTTTTGGAGAAGGTGGGGTGATAGTCATGACAAAGTTTGAGATCAAACTCATTCTTTTAAACAAATGCCTATGAATCCAGACAATAGCTATACCATAACTTATTTTGTTATTTCCTTACTGATGGGCATTTAGGTTGTTCCTCCTTCCACCCTCAAATTTACATTATTCACAAAGCCACAAGGCTTTGGGAGGGCAAATTTAAAGTGCTAAGAATAAAAAAAAAAATAAAGTGCTAAGAATACTTTGAAAATAAAGATCTTATTTAAAATCAATCACCACAGCTGTCCAGATTTTTACTCATTCAGTCCTGTGACTGCATTAATTAGGCACCACTGCATTTGCCCAGTGTTTGGCATTTTGAGTTTAGGCCCCTGTCTGGGAGCTGCTGGCTTTCACATGGATATTTGTGACCTTGATAAGGTATGCTACTTTTTCAGGAGCCTCCCAACTCGCAGAGATTATTTCTCATTTTCCAAAGCCTTTCCAGTTGAGTTATTTTGCCAGTGAATAACTGGCTTGAATAAATAAGGAAATGAACTTCTATGAATTCTGACTTTGCTCTTTCCAGGTCTCGGGAGCCCTGTCCTCTAGGCACACGGAATTAGGCAGGCAATGGCCAAGGGTGAGAAGCCAGGGAGACAGGTGACACAGTGCTTTCCCTGACAAGTGTTCACCAGTAAGAGAAACACCACCACATGGGAAGTTTTATGTCTTCTACATCAAGAAACACATCAGGTTTCAGGCACAGTTTGGATGAAAATACTTTTATTTGGGGTTTTTATCTTGCTAATGCCTTGACACCTTGACAGTTTTGAACTTAATGACTCTTGCAAGGAGCAACAGGAATTCCATTTGCTTTTCTTATTTTCCAGGCAGTTCTCCCTCCTCAGTCTCCAATGCCCTGCTAGGCCTTTTAATATCTCTCAGGTACCCTTTCTCCAAATGCCTTAAAATGGTTAACTATGACATTTCCAAAATCTGCCAGTTTTCCTGGCTTTAGTAAACCATAAACCCTTTTGCATTGTATTAAAAATCAACTAACCTCAGATAGTAATTATATAATAAACAAAATATTCTTTTTTTTTTTTTTTTTTTTTTTTTTTTTTGCAATACTGGGGATTGAACCCAAAGGCATCCTACATCCGAGCTACACCCCAGCCCTATTTTTTATTCTTTATTTTGAAACAGGGTCTCACTAAGTTGCAGAGTGCCTCCCTAAGTAGCTGAGGCTGGCCATGAACCCGGATCCTCCTGTCTCAGCCTCCCAAATACTGAGATCACAAGCGTGCACCACCATGCCTGGCTAACAAAATATTCTTTATGCTAGTGCCCATTTGATTTCTTTCTTGGAGAAGCTTAGTAACATAGACCTGCTATAAAATAAAAGAGTAAATTCTGCATGAAACCATTTAAATGATCAGAATATATAGAAAATACAAAATTAGTAATGTAACTTAACCCTTTAAAGTGCTTGACTACTAATGTTGAATGAGCCAAAAGATGCTTCTAGAATCTTAAAAAAAAAACAAACAAAAAACCCTAATCTGACCACTGAAAATCAGTCAATCAATTCCAGGTGAACAAAGTGCAAAAATTACCTTTTAATTATGATATGTTAATATTGGAATATGTGTTGTGATTTTAAGTGGTAAATAGTTTCATAAATAAACCCCTCCTGGAGCCGGGCGTGGTGGCGCACGCTTGTAATCCCAGCATTTGGGAGGCTGAGACCGGAGGATCCGGGTTCGCAGCCAGTCTCAGCTACCTAGTGAGGCACTCCGCAACTTAGTGAGACTTGGTTTCAAAATAAAGAATAAAAAATAGGGCTGGGGGTATAGCTTGGAGATAGAATGCCCCTGAATTCAATCTCCAGTACCGCAAAAAAAAAAAAAAAAAAAAAAAAGAAATAAACCCCTCCTGGGTTCAGCAACTGTCTAAAATTGAGAAAGGCCTAGAACTTTCCTTTTCTTGAAATCTGCACTTGGGACTGTTTATATCTTTGGTCTGTCTGTAGTACTGAGGGCTGAATCCAGGGCTGTTCTACCTCAGAAAACGAGAGTGATAAACTGAGAAGTGAACCCAGGGGTGTTCTACCTCTCCCCCAGCCCTTTTTATTTTTTATTATGAAACAGGGTCTCACTAAGTTACTGCATGCTGGCCTCAAACCTGTGATCCTTCTGTCTTAGCCTCCAAAATACTGGGAATTATAGGTGTGCACCACTGTACCCAGATGGCTGTTTTTGTATTTTAAAATGCTGCTTATTAATCAAGGGTGTATAAAACCACCTATTACACTTTGTGTGTGTGTGTGTGTGTGTGTGTGTGTGTGTGTTATTGGGGATTGAACCCAAGGGTCTTCTACTTCTGAACTATTACAGCCCCAACCCTTTTTATTTTGAAACCAGGGTCTCACTAAGTTTTCTCATGTTGGTCTTGAACCTATGATCCTCCTGTGTCAGCCTCCCATTTACTGGGATTACAGGCCTGTGCCACCATACCTGGCCACCTATCTACACTTCTGATCAGTATGAGTTCATACTATACGGGCTCAAAGCTAGAAAACGCAACATTTCAGTTTGCTTGTACAGTCTAAATCAAAGATAGATGGAGAGTTTCTATGTAATATATTTTCTAAAACGCTCAAAAGAAACTCATCCCTACCTTTAAGAACCCTCAAGGACCTAGAGACCCCCCCCCCCCCAGACTGGGAGCTACTCCTTGGGTGGGGGTTGATACAGAATCTCAGATGATACCAGTGTTGTGGTCTTGTACCCTGCCTAACCATAGTGGCTGTTGGATACCTGTGTCTTCTCAAAGCAACCTTGAAAAAGGACAATTAAGTAATTATTATTCAATTTCTGAGTTACTGGTAGAAAACAAGAGAGAGTGATAAAGAGAGGGTATTTATTTCTATCGTTTCCCATATGCTGAGTTACCCCGGGCTGGCTGTATCCCCTGTCTGACAATTCCTGTCAGGCAGCCCTCTCCACACAGTTCTGCTCCCTGGTTCAAGTAACTGCTCCTGGTTCAAGTAACTGCTCCTTTTCTTAAATACTGTTTTAAATCAGGGTTTTAAAGATTATATTTGGTTGTTTCCAATATTCTTCTATCAATAACATGCTTCAATGAATAACTTCATGTATATACTATATACACATATTTTTTCCCCTTGGTTAGGGCTCAAAGGATTGTTGGGATACCAACTGAAGTAAGTTGGAGAGAGAGGAAGTGAGTTGTCCGAAAATAGAATGATGAAACTAAGGCCATGAAGTTATTGATAATGACAAAATCTAGAGCATGACTGTAGAGGGGAATGACTGAGGTATGGTTGAGAACAAGGTCATCTGAACGGAGGAAGTTCAAAAAACAGACCGGTGTTAGAAGGGCCACTTACCCTATTTATTGAAATCACCAAGGATTATGATCTAAAAAGAGAGATTTTCCGACTACAAGTAATTATTTAAAAGTGAGAAGGACTGGCCCAGGCATCAATAGATCACAATAATACCGAACATTTTTGAGTGAATTAAACTGATAACATGAGAGTTAAAGCTAAAGAATTTGTGAGAAAAGTCTTCAGGTAAATGAGCACTG